>LBNU01027244.1:32295-48248 GCA_014162995.1 Artemisia annua | reverse complement strand
AGTATATCTTGAGATTGATATTGACGTTTCATTATCGGAAAGTGTCAATTAACCACCTCTACCTCTAGGAAGAACTTTGTCATTTTATCCCATATCCACCTTTTCATGACGCCTTGGAGAATTTCATTTGGCTGAATTTAAATTGGGCCAGTTCTTATTGTGTTCCTTTGCAGTTTTTCTAATATTACACACATTATTAGGTTCCTTATTAGTGGTCCTGGCGCAGCTTTTACAAGATAATACACTAAAACATACTCTTAAACAATACAATACCACATAACAATCCAATATTGAAACCTTACAAAGCCACAAAGTTTATCCCACCAGCGCTCATTCTTCTTTATATAATAAAGCAACCCAGTTTGCCCCAACCCACACCTTAGCTCAACCAAAAAACTTACGGTCCATAGTTTCATGTTTGAACAATCCCAACGACATAAGTTTATATAATAGTAAACTAAATAGAATAAGATAACGCGCTCATTTATTATTCTCCATTTTACCACCCAAATCCTCTTTAGGCTCCATAAGAACCCCTAATGTTACCCATTCACGCTTTCTTAAGCAAGCAATTTACCCATTCCCTCTGTTAAATTTCTAACACTCTAGGTTTTTATTATAATATAAGGACAATTATTGGAAACAATTTAGAACTTTCAACCTTTATGAACACCCATTTACATTCCAGGATGGACCGTCTGACAAATTCGGGCTTAGACAGATGTGGATATGTCGATGAACGTGTCAGAGTCCATATATCTTATTAATTGGAGACAAACCAAAAACATTGCGTCACAAAAAAATAAAAAAGTACTATTAAATTTAATTTGAGTTTAAAAACAAGTGGTTATTAAATAATAAATAAATTACAACTAAAAGATGAAAAACATAAAAAAAAATAAACCCTAACTTATGGTTTTTAATTGACCTTCCCAAATTTCCTATATTATAATACCTGGTATTGTTTTGATTTATTTTGTAACCCCCTCCATTATACTCACCCATGACTTTCAATTGTTCATTATAAAGTTATGTTGTTTAATAACTTAATGAAAAGCATTAATAAGAATTCTATTTACCGACTCTTAAAAAGAGATTCTCATTTATTATCATAACCATTAATATATCGTTCTAATTAATAATTTTAACTTAATAGACCTATTTCAATTTTATCAATTACTTTATTAAAGTATAAGCTATTCCGAATAAGCTTTCCATAAACTATTTTATTTATCATAATATTCAATATGATCTCTATTTTAATGTTATCTAATCTAATACCCAAGTGGTCAAGAGTGTCATATTAATTATTATAAGAACATTCTTTCTAAAATAATCTTTTAATGTTTAATATATCGGACAAATATTTTATTTATAGCTAACTATATATGGGTAATGAATTACCGGTGTGAAATTACAAGTATAATTTCATTAAATTAATCTGCTAAGGCTATTTCATAATTTCTTGTGGGTAAATGGAAAACCATGAAATGGGGTTTAAATACCTTCATCCCTTATAATTTTCCTATTAACGTTTGTTTATCAAACACTATAAAAACTTTTTGCTAATAATAGCTTCAGAAAAATTAACTTTATTATGGCAAAACACGGGCCCTTTTAGATCAAGGTACTACAAAAAATCAAGGATAACCTAAAATTCATATTGGGGTCATTTGTATGGACAACGCTAAGTAAATGGGCATCTCTATAATGCATATTAACTCCCTATATGGTTAATTTAAATTATAATTGGTCCCCCTATCATTACCAGACTCACTTTCATATGGGTTCTCTACTATTCTAATATCCCTTATTAAATAATCAAAATTATGTTCCAAAATAAGTACATAATTATAAATAGAAATAAATATTCTGGTATGGGTGGAGTGGGTGTGGATGAGGACCAAAAATGAAATTGTCTATTTATGGGTGGTACATATTTCTTATATTAACCCATTAGGAACGTGGGATCCTAAGGGTCTAGGAGATTAAGTTTCAAAATCTTATACTGGTGTGGCCATTAGACGGTTATTTATTTCTTGAAGCCTTGAGCCTATCATTCACGGTCAAAGTCCTCTATATCATAAAGTTCTATACAAATAAGAACTTTCCTGATCAGTCTAAAGTCGTTTTAACTAGACAAGGTAGCAGAATGATCGTTGATGGTGAGTGGACATTGACAATAGCGTATACTGAATGATGGGTCCTACACCTGTTGTTGTGCTGTGTCTGTGCTGACGGGGGGCCTTGAGAAATTTGAGGAATATGCAGATGACCGAGATAATGGAGTCAAGAAATAGCAAAGTTACGCTTCATATAAGTATTGGGTCAATAAGGTTCTGGTACATGGCAGACATTTTAGTAGTGACTTTAATGACCATGAATATTGACCTGCTTCAACCTGAGCATATACAAGAGGTGATGTTCATATGAGTGGGGTCGTAATTACAGTACAATGCTGTTATTGGTAATGTGCTTCTATTAATTTGGACCCTCAGTAGCCAACATCGTTTAGTGAAGTCACCATGGTTTTTATATGTCCGTTGTTAAAGGTGAACAAACATGTAATTCACTTAATTACACATGTAAAATGGGACACCATACTTAATCTCTAAACATGGTTTTATGAAATAATATTAGATCCATATTAGTGCCTATTATAATATAACTAAATAGGACACTTAAAATATGGATCTAATAGAATTAACTTTAGTAAGACATTTATTGTGGTGTTCCCATTATGTGATAGTGTAAACGACACTGTGATCACAGATGTCTATATGACATAACCTAAAAAGACCTTACACTTGGTCCTTATAACTTTAACCTTTATAGACGTTTTTCATTATGGTTTTATTATAATACACCATAGATAGACACTTAGTTTTGAGCATAAGACATCTGTTAGTTAAAACAGCTTTATCACAAAAGTTTTATTTAGCAAATTTAATAGGACCTTTGACGGGACGTGGGTATAATAAGTTTAACCTTTATAGAGCTTATGTACAATGGTTTACTTCGTACACCATGAATAGGACATTTCATTTTTGAGTCATATAACTCATTTTTTAAAAACGATTATTTGCAAAAAGTTTATTAAAACATAAAATTATAGGACCCTTAAGACGGGGTATGTATTAAGTTAACCTTTATAGGACGCTATGAATAATGGCTTTAGTATATACATCATAATAGGACATGTTTATTTTTTGAGTCAAAATACAGTATTTTAGAACTTTATTCGCAAAGTTTTATTAACAAAACTTAATGGACCTTAAAGGAGCAATTCATTATGGTTTTATTACATAGCACCATAATATGACACTTGATACATAAGTCATAAAACATTAATTATTTAGAACGCTTATTCGCAAACGTATTATTAAAACATAACTTAATATGACACTTGACACTTGGGTCCCATAGATTGATACACCATTATAGGACACTTGATATTTGAGTCATAAAACATCGGTTTTATGGAACGCTTATTCGCAAATAGCGTCTTATAACGTTAACCTTTATAGAACCCTTGACAATAGCGTCTTATAACGTTAACCTTTATAGAACGCTTATTCATAATGGTTTTTTTATGATACACCATAATATGGCACTTCTTTTTAGAGTCGTAAAACATCCGCTTTTCATAATGCTTATTCAAATTAAGTTTTATTAAAACATAACTTTATATGACACTTGACAGTTGGGTCTCATAAATTCATCCACCACAATAGGATACTTGAAATTTGAGTCATAAAGTTTCAGTTTTATAGAACGCTTAGTTGCAAAAGTTTTATTTTAACAAAAATTAATAGGACCCTTGACACCTGTGTCTTTTAACATTAACCTTTATAGTACTCTTATTTGTTATGGTTTTATTATCATACGCCATAATAGAACACTCCTTATTTGAGTCATAAAACATCAGTTTTTTAGAACGCTTATTTACAAATGTTTTATTTAAACATTAGTTAATACTAGGCGAGTACACGCGCCTAGCGGCAGCGGTTCTTAATGACAGACAATTAACGATATGCGATATTGTGGTAAGTGTTTTGTGTAGCGTTCAAAATATAATGTGAATAATAACGGGATCTTACAACGACAGATAGTTATATTGATATTTTTGTTATATAAAACGCTACACAAAACAATTAACTAAAATATCACTATAATTATTTGTTTAAAAATGCATATCAGGTGTTTATATATATATATATATATATATATATATAGGTGGGATCATGAAAGAAGTCCACTTTAGTAGAAAAGTTGGAAAAGTGTACAAATCAACTCATCTCATTCCTATTCTTTTTTTTTCCCAACTCAAGGGGCCTCTTTGTCACATTTGTAATTTTACAAGGGTTGTTTTGTGTTTCATATTATTTTGTATGATTCATTGACTGCTAGCAACTGCAAATTTTTTTAATAACTATAAGAACAAACGATGTTATACTTTTTTGGAATCTTTCACCCCAATTGATCCGTTACTTTTTGCTCATTCGTTTTTTTTACTCATTTAAATTATCATATATAAAGGGAGCGTCTTCTTAGAAACTCAACTAGCATATACAAAAACTGTCAAAAAAAAAAAAAAAAAAAAAAAAAAAAAAAAAAAAAAAAAAAAAAAAAAAAAAAAAAAAAAAAAAAAAAAAGGAGTTTTACAATCTAAGCTACAATTATCTAAAAATTCAGAAAAGAAGCATGTTGTCTGTTTTTTCTTTCCAGAATTCATGCCTTCACCGACCATCTCAGCCCCTTCTTTCTTCTCAATGACTGCATTAGTTTTGTCATCTTTTACAGCTTCTTGCTTTATCTGTGCCAACTTTTCTTTCTGGTTAAGTTTTGGATCCGATCCGACATATTTCTTTAATTCTTTTTATTAGCTTTATCACCTTTTTCAAATCTTTTATCGTTCCAGACTCCTTTAAAATTCCGAAACAAAACTTCTACGTAAGCTACAATTACAGTAACAATAAGCAAAAATGTTAGCAAATGGCCCCGCGTGAGCAAGAACCAGGGTGCCTTCAAGAATCTGCATCAAGGTATAAATAGTATTATCATCTTAAAACCACTTTACAATCACAAAATCATAAATCTTAAGTACCAAAATCGATCAGGCAAATTTACATTCATCTATTTATTCGCTCGGGTTCCCTTATATATAATACTACTTTCAACTCAGTGTCTTATTTACATCGTTACTACTAGTTAAATATATCTATAAAAAAATCCACTTATAATTAAAAAAAAAATCTCAGGAACTAAAACCGATCACGCAAATCATACATTATAATCACTATACTAACACATTAGTATAAATAAGTTAAAGTAATCATCTTTTCTCACTTCTTTATCCAAGTGTGAGAAATTACATGTGTATAAATACTTTACACCTGTGGAACAGACTATAAATGGTCTCAAACTTGCTAGGGGCCAAATTAAAAAGCATTAAAGATTGTATGTCAATCGCATCAAATACCTCTTGCTCAGGTTGAACAGGTCAAACTGGTCATAAGTCACACAAAATGTTGCATGTACCCAGAACCTGTTTTGACCCATACTAAATAGTAACTAGCATTTTGACCCATTCCCCTGACAACCCAATTTCCAGCCCCGTCAGCACAGCACAGCACAACCCAGCCCGTTTTTACATGTTACCAGGCATGTCCACCACACCTATTCTGCTACCTCTAGTTAAGCAGTGTCGGAGCTTATTTGGGTTGTATAAAGAATGATAGGCTCAAGTTCAAAACTCATGGCCAGGCAAGATTTGAAACTTAAGTTCAGACCTTTCACTAGTAAAAAAGATCGCTCTATTGCTTATTTTCTATGACTTGTATAAGTTTGAGAAACCATAAAGTCTATGAAGGGGGCACAATTAACAAATACATTAGAGCTTACTGCTACGTGTCAAAAGCCAGTTACTGTGTACCAAGGGCGTGTTTTGCAAAAGTGATTATCTCATATCTAGTGTTTGGATACCTACTTCTTCAGATTATGAAATGGTAGAGTATTATATACCTTTATTTCACACGAATTCTTCTTAATCAGTTAAAATTTGTCGCAACTCAACCATATTAAATGTCATAATTACAGTTTACAACTTCAAGCTAAATGACTACATGGGCACATCCAAACACCATCTATAAAACACATAAGTAGTTTTTTTTTTTTTTTTTTTNTTTCGAACGGCTATAAAACACATAAGTAGTTGATCATCTAATATCAAAACGCAGATCCAAACATGAAACACCCCTAATTTCTAATCACCTATAATACGAAAGTAGTAAGTACATATATCACGAGGGACTGCAACTTGGCGCACCTTCCTTGATTTCTAGAATTTTATATCTTCTACATATTCAAAAATTCATATATCACGAGGGATTGCAACTTGGCGCACCTTCCTTGATTTCTAGAATTTTATATCTTCTACATATTCAAAAATTCCTCATTTTGAAGGACGGCAAATAACAAACAGCTTTATGTCATTAACACTATACGGGCGAACCGAGTACACGCTATTTATATTGTACAATTCAGTACATAAAAACAGCACAAACAACAATCAAAGTCAAGTACCCACAGATTCAAAACTGTGCAAACTCAAAGTCAAGTAAGTACCTGAATTCTAGGCGCTATTTCATCCAACTCCTCTTTGGTTTTGGTTTGAAAATCGGGACCTTCAATGGCTAACCTACCTTCACTAAGTATGCCGCATTCCTTTGCAATAGCTTTAGCTATATCAATATTATCACCAGTGACCAGACAATGATACCAGCTGCTAATCTGTTCAACCAACGAAACCCATATTAACACATCTACGAATGGATGCACTAAACATACATGTTAATGCACTAAACATACACGTTGATGCACTGAAATATCCAGTACATAATTTAGTCTATCAACCTCGTAACGATTTCATCATACCCGGGGAAGAATTCTTGGAATCAGTATCAATGATTATATTTTGTATAATTTTCTCCAACATATTTGGTGTCAATACTAATAAATAAAAGAAATTGGTCTAAAATTTTATACTTATGGTAGTTATTAGTTTATGTCTTTGATCTAGAAAGAGTTCTTCCAAAAGGGAACTGATTATCATAACAATCTCTATAATCTTCTTGGAAACAACCATTAAGTCAGCAACTTATGTTTTATTTGTTTCTGTTATTGATTTCTTAATCAAGATAAATATTCTTTGTAGCTTTCTCTTGCCAAGAATATGGTATTATCATGTGGCTGATAATACTTTAATTAAAATTTCCGGCCCATTGATTTAGGAATTAGTCGATTAGTGTTATGTTTTTTTTCCAGCATTGCAAATAGGTCAATAGATATTCGAGTTATACTTTCAATAATGAATGAAACCTCTTACTCATTTTATTATAAGAGTATTGGGAAAAAAAACGTATCGCGGATCAACCAAACTGACCTGTTTTAGCCCATTTCAAGCTCTGCACGTTTCGCCATGTGAAGAAAACTGACCTCAAGCTCCCTGAACAATTGTTTAGCATTAGAGGCAGACACAATGATCCGACGAGCAGTTGGCGAGATAAAGCCTTCGTCAACAGCCTTATCAATGAAAGGCAACACTGAGTTA
Source organism: Artemisia annua (assembly GCA_014162995.1). Taxonomy (NCBI): domain Eukaryota; kingdom Viridiplantae; phylum Streptophyta; class Magnoliopsida; order Asterales; family Asteraceae; genus Artemisia; species Artemisia annua. The sequence continues at coordinate 40,636 of LBNU01027244.1, read as the reverse complement.
TAGCAACCCTCTACATTCAAGAGACCAACCTGCAGGACACGATCCAAAAAATAAGTATACCGTTATTAAATGCAGCCGATTTATCAAAAATCTCATTTTAATTTGGGCCCACAAAATAAAAATGCTCAAGAATTAGTTTTGATGATGCCAATATATCTTCTAAACTATCTATCCACATGCATTTGATTCTTTTATACTACCAACACACTTTCATATACTGTTACACGCTGGTTTATAAATAGACACAACCACCCAAGTGCATTGAAATTATAAGTGTAGGTTAACAGAGCTCAGCTTGTGTGCATAAATAATAAATTGCATTTCATTAAACACACTGCACAAATACAATACTAAGCCTATGCTCTTTACTTCTAACGAACTATGATAGGTGTCACTTGTTTTGCTACTGTAATAAAACTGAACTTGTTTTGCTACTATGATACAAACGGATGCACTAATGTACCTCAAACGAATGCACTAAAGTGCCTCAAACGGATGCACTAAAGTGCCTCAAACGGATGCACTAAAGTGCCTACAAATACAGTATAGAAATAGGATAACAAATACACTTACTATCATTTCTTTTACAAATATCAGTTAACAAACTAATGCGTCGCAACGAAATCACTACTAAATCCATTTGAAGCACTTAGGATGACTTCTACATTTGAATTACTTAGGATGACTTCTACATCTGTTTATATGTTTTACTTAAATCTTTCTAGCAAACGTCAATGTCCACAAAAAAATCAAGATCTTTCATCAATTTCTTTTAAAACCATGCAATGATGATGAAAAAAGACACATACTATCTTATATAGTTATATGTCTATACATGGTCGTGACTTTGTAAGCAAACTACTTCATTGTGGTCAACTTGCTAAAATTTGCTATATTGTTATGTTAACAAAGGAATGTGGCATTTATACTACTACAAGGAATATATATTTAATGAAAAACAGAGTAACTGAAATACAAAAGATAGGAAGATTAAATATTTTCATTAGCTAACTTGCAACTCATACATGGGTGGTATTGCTGGTGTGTTTTGCACAACTTATGTGAGAAGAGCATCTGAAATAAGCTCTACTGGTACAAAAAGCTTGTTTGGTAGAAAAATCTTTTTAGACCTTTTAAAAGAATATGGCTATATAGGTTGTCTAACTACTAGTAACAACAAAAAACTAATTCTTCGTCCATTAATTGGTCTGAGAGGCATTTGCTTATTTGGTTCAAAATAAAGGCTTATGTTACACCCGATAAAGCCTTAGAGGTTCGGGTTGATTCGGGTCCAACTTAGCTTATCGGATTTATCGGGTCAATCCAATAAACCCGGTAGCCTAATAGGGTTAGGTTAGGGTCTCAATTAGTTTGTTATCGGGTTGACCCGATAAGCGATAATGACCCATTAGAAAATTTATAATTTATAAAATAAATACTCTTTTTCATTCGTTTAATTGTCAAACTTCTTAATCAGTAAGTTTGCTACACTAAAAAATGATAAAATGCATCTTCAGATTCGGTTCTAGTGCACTGCAAGTTACATCAGTAGCTTGCTCATCTTATGTGTTTATTTTTGATACTACATGAGACATAAATAGCATTCCTACTGCCCAAACAACTCAATCCAAACTTGTAATTACTTTGTTTCTTTCATTTTATATTGAGCTAAATGAAATACAGTAGCATGTTAGTCTAATATATTAAGTTAAGTTTATGTTGGATGGTATTTTAATAGATGAAGAAATTGTGGGATGAAATTAACAAGTAATCCGATAGACCCAACCCGACAACCCGAAACCCGATATCTTATAGTTGCGGGTTAGTTTTTATTTTTTCAAAACCCGATAAACCCCAAACCCGACCCAATAACCCGTTTGACACCCCTACCACCAACCATGCATAAACTCCAAGAATATTACCATGACAAATAAGTAGTAATCCTTACAAAAAAAACAGCAACAATTCACAATTAAGATCTCCATTTCTTTTACATTTCTTATACTCACTATAAGATAGCTTCAATTTGTGAAAGAAAATAAAAGCTACAGAATTTGTTTATTTGAACTTAAAGTTAGCTACAAAAGGGTATTTGAAAATATCACCAGGTCCAACACGGCATCACCGGCTTCAGACAATCATTGCATCAATTTATTAATTATTTATTTATATATATCTCAGACGCCGATATGCATACTGAATTGAAAAGGCGTGTTGACCAAATATATTAGAAGCGAAATGAATGTGTTCAAGAGCTAGTGAAGAGAAGTAGTTATAATTCATAAAAGCATCTAATATATTGTTATGAACACAAAGCTGTCACCTGTTGGAGAAGCTTTACTTCTGAGATTACTTTACATATACAGCCGCACATCTCTTGCTGTTCATCGGAAGATACAGAGGCTGAGAACCATGGAAGGAACTTTGCCATCATGTTCACTGAAATGCTACCCATAAAAAAAAAGATCTAGTTAAATTACTCATATCAAAACTAACTTTTGTTTGTACTTACCCATAAAAAAGATCTGGTTAAATTACCTTAAGAATGGCACCTGATATGTGTAAATTCACATATCTTTTATTCGTCATTTTAAGACTTAAACGACCAAAATCACTAACAAAATGCCAAGGAAATATTTGTTTTTGTGATTGTGATTGTGCAGGGATTGATCATGCAAAAACGGACTCAAAACGAGACAAAACAACCAAAAACGAGCACGAGACGGAAGAGAGTAAACAAAATCAAAGCCCGGGATTCCAAAGGAAAAGCTGAAACGAGGAAATCAACCTTGGTCCTTTTATTATTCAAGATTAACAATTTCAGCCCTTGGATGGAGTTTGAGAGTATGGCAGAATTAGCCCTTTTAATTTCAGAAATTACAAAAGAAGTCCTTGTGGTTTCTTTAGCCTAAAATTACTAAGCCATTATCCTAAACCTGGTCCAGTTAAATCAAATAAAACCTAAGCCCAAATAAATTACCCAAAGCCCATTTCCCACAACCCGGTCAACCCACAAAACAAACAAATATAAAAAAAACAAACACCGCCCTTATTCCACCTCCTTTTTCCCCAATTCCCATTTACTGTTTACCATAAGAACCCTAAATCCCATACACCTCCAATTACCCCATCTCAGTTAATCCTAACCTCGTATTAAGGGCACGATGGACAATTCCAATCCCCTGACACGTCTGACAGCAAGGGAATGACACGTGGAAGATTTTGATTGGTTCAAACGCGTCATCAAGTGACTTGGAAGGCTGTGATTGGCTGATTGGTGTCAGAAGGGATCAATGAAGGATATTCTATCAAGATGCTATTTCTGGATTGTTCCAAAGACGCTCCTGTGCACCAGCTATATATAGCTCGCTCCTCACATCAGTTAGAGAATTAGCTAGTTAGGTTAGTTTAGGAGTAGCTGTAGTGTTAGTAAAATTTCTAGTGTAATCCTTCTTTACTTGTAATCCAGATTCAGTTTGTACTCATTTTCAAGGTTAATAAAGTTTTCAGTTTCTTAATCCCTTAATCTCCAAGCTAGTTGTTGATTTCAAACTTGTTTACAAGCTTCAATTTACTGTTCCATAAGCTCATTCACTTTCAAAATAAGCTCTTAAGCCAACTTGTAGCTCAGTTACTGTTTCGAAGTTTGGTTAACTTTAGTCAAAGTTCTATAAGAAGATTGTTGGTTTAGAGATGGTGATAAAATGGCGTTTGATTCATGATTCTGAGGTGGTGTTAGAGCCTATCTAAAGATAGGCTGTGGATTGGTTGAAATTCCTATTTCAGTTAGGAATAAAAATCTGTAAGTTCCTTTTATAATCTTAGTTCCTATTTTCATATTATGAGCTTTTAGTTTAGGTCTGTGATAATTTTCAGTTTACTTATTCATTAGTCTGTTATAAGCATACTTGAGTTTTAGTGATCAGTTGAAAGCAATTAGTAGTAATTCTCCTTGATTTCTGACTTGAACTGTTTTGATTAAGAGAATCTGTGTTAATGAGTTCTTGCTGATATTTGTGGTTGTTTGCTGCTAAATTGACTTCTAGAATTGTTAGTGCGAGTTAATTGATCATTTGTGTGGATAATGGTAGATTGATTCTCATTAGGATAGTGTTATCTGCTCATACAGGACTGTTTGGCATTAGCACAATTTCTAGGATTTGATCACCTTTGTTCTTTGAATCTCAGTGTTTCAGCTCTCAACCATAAAAGTTAGTAGTTTGAAAGTTGATTTTTACATTTTCAAGTAGATTAATATTTTTTAGTTGATATTTTTAATTTCCCTAGCTTTTAACTGTTTTTGTTAGTAAGTGAGGTTAGATTCATTGGTAGGTCTCTTTAGTTGATTTCTATGCTTGAAATTAGTTCACAATAGGATATTAGACATGTGCTATAGCTGGCACTCTAGTGTTAAAAGTCAAATTCTCATAGTTACATCATTTTATACCCATTTTCATAACTGATTCAGCAGCTTGCTGTCTCATTTCACTCTTTTCATTCTCATTGGTTGGCTTTTCTACTTTCACTAACTGCGTTAAACTTGTTCTTCTTAGATTTATGGTTGCTTGTTTTCACTTACTTTCAGTTTTTAGCTCTTGGCTTATTCGTTTACATGCTTTAATTTTCGCTCAAAAAGCCCTTGTTTGGCCATTATACTACCCTGCACCAGTTAGCATCTGTCCCAATTCCTCTCCTATTTGCAGCCTTTTCAAGCTCACATAAGCTCTTAACTAGTCTGAAATTTAGTTTATAAGATCTCCGCTTGGTAGTTAATATTGTTTTACCATTTTTAGATCTTAAGCTTACTCTTTGGATAGCTTTTAGATAGCCTTAAGTTTGTCCCTTAGCTTGTTTCCCTTCAGCAGCCCTATGTTTAGTTCTAGCTGTTTAATGCTTATTTGCTTATGCAAACTGCTGATTTCTGCTCCCTATAGCTTATCTAGGACCCTCCCTTAGATACCTTAGCTTTAGCTTTCTCCTAGTGTAGCTTATTCAAGCTTGTTAGAGGCTTTTAGTTAGTAGAAATTCCTTTTAATCCCTTAGTTCTAGCTTAGACTTAAACTGCTTATCTGTCCATTTTAGTGTTCTAGTATTGCTTTTGGACTGAATTCTGTTTGTATGAGCTTTATCAAGTATTTCTCATCATCTGTTAGAGTTTCAGAAAGATTTATTACAAGTGCTTATTAATAAGCACTTGTAATAAGCAGTTTATAAGCTAATAAGCAGTTTTCTGCTTATTTTTCCATTTTCTTATTTTTAATAGATTTCAAATATTATTTTAGATTTTCTGTAAAAATTTCATATTTTTCTAAATTCATTTGCTATTTCTTTTTATTTTTAAATAGTTTTTAGAATAATAAATCAATTTTAATTTCATATTAAATCTCAAAAATACAAAAAATAGTTTCTGATTTTGTTCTTAAATTTCATTTTCAGTTTGTAAATATTTTTAGAAAATAAATTTGTAGAATTATTTTTTTTCATTTTATAATTAGTTTATTTTTCTTTTATAAAACAAAAATACAAAAATAGTTTTAATTCATAGAAAATAAATAAAAAGCCAAAAAAATAATTTTCTTTTTCCTAAAATTTTCTTTTATCATTTCAAAGTTTTAAAAATTACTTTTGAGCCCGTAGGATTAACATAGCTTAGAATTCGCGTTTTATTTTGTTACATAGACGTTTTATTTTTAAGTCGCGTTTATGGTTTTATCATTTGTGTTTAATATGCTTGTACGTTTAGCTTAATTAGTTAATTTTCATCGTTAATTCATATAATTTGTAGTATAATTCCAAATCAAAACAATTTTTCTCTATTCACTTCACTCACACACATTCGTTTTCGACTTATTCGCCGTCAAATCTTCGCTGGGACAACGAACTGAGAATAAGTACTCCACTAAACTCACATCAATTATGGCGCCGCTGCCGGGGAAGGCTTGAAACGAATTTGACGATTACGTTTGTTGTTTTGTGATTTGAAGAACCTTCTCCCGGGAAGTTATCGTTTTTGAAAAAATAAAATAAAAAAAAAAAAAATCAAAAATATTAAACACTTTTCCTAAAGTGTTTGCAAAATCCCAAAAATATAATAAACATCCTCGGTCTTCCGTTGAAGGAGGGCGGTTGTAAACCAAATAAGCTTTCGCAACAAAAGATAATCGTGAAATCAATTGTTACCCGATTAGCCCATAAAGCGAAAAGGTTTCAGTTGACGTAACGGTTAACAAAAAGATAATAAGAACAAAAGAAGAAAAATATAAAAAGAAAAAGACAAAAAGATTTTGCTTTTACGTTTTCTTTATTAAAAACCCAAAAATATTTTCTTTTTCGATTTGATTTTTGATTTTATGTTTGATTTTTGTTTTCAAAATACCAAAAATATTCTTCTTATCCTCTCACATTTGATTCTTCTTCTCAAACCCTCTTATGTTTAATTCTTATGGATCCTATTTGTTTTAAGTGTGGAGAACCGTTCTTTCAAGGTTCTTGTGTTTGGTGTACGTGTGAACAATGTGGTAGTGATATTCGTGATGGTGTTTGTTGGTTTTGTAACTCTCCCGAGTACGTTCAAAGTTCGTTTAACAATCATTCAAACATTCCCGATTATTATCCGACACCACCACCTTCGTTCGCTTGTTTTAATTGTGGAAATCCATCCGACGAAGGATTACGGTGCGGACAATGTTTTTGTAATCAATGTGGATATGTTAATTGTATATGTTACGTCCCGAGTGCTGAAACGTTTTACACTTGTGATTCGAGTTTTGATAATTATCTTCAAAACGATCTCAATCTATCTTTTCAGAACTCTTATGAGCAAGTACCATATTACAATGGTGATTCATTCCAAAGTTCATCAAATTTTGAAAATTGTGGGGGATCGTTTGATAATTCTTATTTTGAGCCTAATTCGTGTTACGATTCTTACGGTTTTAACCAACTCCCACAAAATCCCGACAAATTTCAAATTCCGGATGAAGTTATTGAGGAAATGAAATCCCTTGGTGAGATGTTACGAAAGTGGGCGGATAATCGTGTTACTCATACTCCCGAGCCTCGTGAGAAGTCTATTACAGAGTTACTTGCTGAAGAGAGAGCGTCTAATCCTTATAAATCTTTTATTTATTATGATTCCGACGACGAAGATGAGAAAATTACGATTGTTCTTAATCCTCACAAAGCTTCCGTTGATTCTCCCGTAGAACCCGAGGACTTTCTAAAAATGGGGGACGAGCCTCTTAACACTATTCCGGCAACGGAATCGGACGAATCCAATAAGTCTAGTGTTGAGAACCTCGTCCCAATCCCAAGTGAGTCAGGGGAAATTTCTAACGGTGATTCTGAAATTGTTGAAAAAGATCATTTTGATATATCTGAAGCTATTCCCGACTCTTCCCATCCTTCCCTCACACCAGTTGAGGGAAGTGATTCCGTTTTGGATGAGGTCGATACTTTTCTTGCTAATACTGATTCTTTTCCGATTAATATCGATGATACTTATTTTGATCCAGAGGGGGATATTCTTTTCCTTGAAAGGTTACTGAATGAAGACTCGTCATCTTTCCCCCCTCCAATGAGCAATGAAGTTTTTGATGAATTTGATGATGATACGCTTCCGGATGAGGATGTTCCAAACGAAAACACCACTATTCATTTGAACCCTCTCGTTGATACGAATAATATTCCGATTGAAGAAGATCACGTCGAAAGTGATGATGCTGAAAGTTATTCCGATTCTCACAATGAGTATACTACGAGTGATGACGACTCTTGTGGAGATATCGATGATGTTGAGGAATCGCAGTCCGATTATGAGTTTGAAGAGACGAAGGATTTTGACCTTGATGATGATGAGATTGAAGATGAGTTACTCCGTGAAAAGTTATCAAATATCAATCTTCTTATTTCAAAAATCGAAGCTTTAAAAAATCCAACTCCGTCTTCTAATTCAATGATTACCTCTTCATTTCCTATCCCCGATATGGATAGTGACTTTTTACCCGAGCTTGAGATTTTTCGATTCGAAGAGACTAGTAGTGGCAATCCCACTATTCATGCTGATTTTTCTCTTCCGGATTACGAGTGCTTTCATTTTGAGATTAATTCTTTACCTATTTCCGATAATCCGTCTCGTGACCCTCTTTTAGAGGATGTCGATTTATTTCTTGCTACGGATGACTCGATACCACCGGGTATTGAGAATGATGAGGATGGTTCATTTCTTTTTGATCTTCCATCTCCTCGTCCGCCCGCGAAACCACCGGATGTAGATTTTGAGTTTGATTCGAATGATGTTATCTTTGGTATGGTGGATGAGACTTTTGATCATGATGATCCG
>LBNU01027244.1:19930-30181 GCA_014162995.1 Artemisia annua | reverse complement strand
TTTCGTATCTCTTTCGAACATTTTGCTACTTTTCAAAGTTAAGTAAAAAGAGTTATGAAATTATTTATCTCTAAAGCGTGATTGAATCCCATTGCGTGAGGACACGACAATATCTTAGTTTGGGGGATTTTGATATGTGTAAATTCACATATCTTTTATTCGTCATTTTAAGACTTAAACGACCAAAATCACTAACAAAATGCCAAGGAAATATTTGTTTTTGTGATTGTGATTGTGCAGGGATTGATCATGCAAAAACGGACTCAAAACGAGACAAAACAACCAAAAACGAGCACGAGACGGAAGAGAGTAAACAAAATCAAAGCCCGGGATTCCAAAGGAAAAGCTGAAACGAGGAAATCAACCTTGGTCCTTTTATTATTCAAGATTAACAATTTCAGCCCTTGGATGGAGACCAACTCTCCATAGTTTCAGTACACAACACGACTACAAATGTTCAACCTCTATAAGTCTTATAATACGTCCAAGCTTCCCTCACCATCTCCACAAACTTATCATTCTTCCGACCACTAACAGTACGACAACCAATGTGTCGAATACTTTTTTTCTTTTTTTTACATCCTTAACTAAGATTTACCAATTAAAAGTATTCTATCTGCAGATAAATGATAGCATTTAGTACCAAACATTATCACATATCCCCTGTTTTGTATGTGAAACTTTTATAAGTTCCAACCATTAAACCACAAACCATACCTTAACCATCCAAATACATGCTACACTGATACACGAATTCCACAATATAGTGCGCCTGCATTTGCATGACACTTCATTAATCAACAAGATTATTACAAAAGCAGATAACATCAACTTACATAAAACCAAGCATGGTATTATCGATCATATAGTCTCGCAATATAATAACAATATCAACACGTTACAGCGCTATAAACATTATCATATTCAATAACCATCTTCCATTAGAAAACTAACATACACAATTAGATGGAACATTTTGACTTTCCAGTACCACTTATAGTTTCAATTCGAGTTCATGAAGAGTACCCGTGCACTCTACCAGTTAACGGTTGGTACATTTGAAGATTCTAAGGTTGTAAATTATAACCACGGACTTACTAATTCGTCCCAAAGGATAAGTCACAGTGGGATAAAACTAACCCTTTCAACAAATACAGACACATACATTAAGCCTATAAGTAAACCTAAAATTGACACATCCATACACATACATGAAGACTTTAGTTAATCCATAAATACATATACATAAACACATACAAACATTAAGCTTAAAAATAACCATACGTTTCAATAAATATGGGAGAACGGGAGGGAGATGAATCACCATTATCGATGGCGGCGGTGGTATGATGCGGACAAGAGAGACCATGAAAAAAAAATACAAGAAGATGGGTTTTTTCTTATGAAAAAGATGGGTAGTTTGAATTTGTAAAACAAGGGATTGAATTGGCGAAAACAAGAAGCGGGAGTGAAAAAACTTTTGGGGAAAAAAAAGGAGGTAAATCAAAATTTAGGTTTTTGAGAATAAACCTAAAATTAATTATTTAATTGAGCCAATGATGAGAAATAGTTGAGATTTAAAATAAAAAAGCATACATTATACTAGAATATAATTAGGGGTGTCATTCGGGTTGTCTCGGTCGAGTTTGGATCAATTCGGTCAAAGCTCAAAGATACATACTCGAACCTGGTCTTGTTGAGAACTCGGGTCACTTGGTTCGGATCAATTTGGTTTGAGTCAGCTCGGGTTCGGTTCTAGGTCGTTTAAAAATTATAGACTTTTAGTGTGTACCACATGAAACTCGGGTCATTCGGGTTGACCCAAACCCGACTAAGAGACATATATTATAACCGAATTCGGCCTTATTTAGAACTCGGGTCAATTCGAGTTGACCCGATTGACCCGAATATAATTTCAGACCAGATTAACCCGACCCGAAAAGCCATATTCGGGTTAGGGTCGGCTCGGCTTTTGTGACACCCTTACTTATAATAGGGGTGATCAACAGTCCAAAACCGGACCGAACCGGACTGAGACCGAATTACCCATAACCTTAGACCGAGGACCGAACTGAATATGTTCAGCCCGGTCAGTCCGGGTTGGTCCGGTCCGGTCCTGTCCAAGAAGGCATAATAGTCAGGTTTTACTTAAGACCGGACCAAGACCGAAATAAGGAAAAAATCCAGACCGAGAACGGACCGTTGGTCCTTCGGTTCGGTCGGTCTGGTTGGTCCTCTCGATTTCGGTTGGTTTTGGGTCTGCGATGCTCAACCCTACTTATAATACACAAACTACTCTCTCTGCACAAAGAAATCTTAATCTTAAAATTAAAATGTACATCTATTTGAAGCTTTTGATACAAACAAAATTTACACACATATACCTCTCTCAATTACTTACAAAAGGTTTAAAATTAAAACATACACTATATTAACCTTTTAGTATAAAACTATAAATCAATTAAACACACATCTCAAAATCTTAAAATTAATAATTCAACGTTAAACACACTAATTAATATTATTTTTAAAACACCCCTATAATAAAAAATACATGTTATCATACATATCGTACAAACAAATAAAACGCATAAAGTGTTATACAAGTTACATGTTAACAAGTTGATGGTACATATGATTTTGAAAACCGACCCGGGCTAAGGGGTTCAACCGGAATCCAGTCATCAGTTCGGCTAGCGAATAAAAGCCATTAAAAAATGAAACGGTTAATCAGTTCGTCATTGTTATTTTGTTGGCACATAAACTTTAATCAGGATACCTGCAACACGGTGCGGGATACCCTGCTTGTATTACTACTAATAATTAACACTACTTTGTTCTAAATATTACACATAAAAAATAAGTGACGTCTTCAGTTATGTAGTTGCTAAATTTAATATCATTTGTTTATGATAACGTGCAAATTTATGCCTTCTAAAAAAATGCCACTCGACTAGTAGTAGATGCTATAATATATTTAATAAAATCGTATGTAAATATTGTCAAGTAAATTATATTTCCTTTTTCAGAACACATAAACACTTGTTATTTCTACAAAACCAATTTTACTATTATAGATATTGGTTTATTCTTGAATACCGGTTTTTATAGCTTCCATGCCCCCTTTTTTTCCGGTATAGAAACAGGCTTTTATCTAACCGATCTCTATTGAGGGGTGTAGTAATAGTCGGAAAATAAAAATGCTCATGTTTTCAGATAAAATAGCAGTGTATTGAGTTACTGTAAACTACAGTGTGCAGGTTTGTCTTCCCGAAATAATTATGCAATCTCATGAGTGTTTACTTTATGTTTTTATATTTATCATCACCTATAATAACGACTCGGGTTTACATATTTCTTTTGTAAATCTTTGAGAAAAATACGTGTTGATTTTAACGAATCACAAACTATGGTCTATATAATGTGCACTTATTGTGATCATAGGATATCCGGGGAGTGCCTTTGAAATCCTGAAAGTTCTGATATCTTATTTGAATTATCCGCGATTAGTTAAACTCTGGATCCTTTCTGCCTAAGCTTATGTTGTCTTCGTTCGTTAGAAATATGAATATGTCTGAACTTTCAAGTTTCATTCTGCTGACCTTTGTATATTTGTTACAAATCTTAAACTTCATTATAGAGCTCTCTACTATCTGAATATCATCATTTGATTTGATCTCTGTCTATATTCCTTATGTACTACTGATAAGATTCACCTACCACCTGTTATATGTTGCATTGGCCTTTTGACCCAATTCACCTTGATTTGTCTTATTCTGAGGGATCCTAAACCTTTTAGTCTGGATTGAGTCATGAGAAACTAATTATCTTTAGAAGATTCTGTTGGGAGAACCTCCTTGAGCGTGATGATAATTGTGACGATCTTTTGCGATTTGCTACGACTCCGTCTAACTTTGCGACTTCAAATATTGAGGACGAATTTTTTATTTTAGAGGGGAAGAGTTGTAAAAACCTAAACTCGAATATCTAATTTATGTATAATTTTAAATTTTCTAAATAACGATACAAGTAATTAAAAAACGTGAATATAATTTAATGAATCAACCATAAATCCATAAAATTATAACGAAACATCATTTTCGAAGTCCAAAGTAAATTCGTGACCTAAATAAAATACGAGGGAATATTTTACGCTACATGGACTTTCATTTTGGGCCGTTCCCTTTTTTTTCGCAACTTTAACCCCAACCCCCCAAGCCCAACTATAATTTTAAAAACCCATTAAAAAAAAAAAAAAAAAAAGCCGGTTTCCCCCCCCCCCCCTCCCAACACGAAATACAGAAAAAAAAAAAAAAAAAAAAAAGGAAAACCCTAGCCTACATAATTTCTTATCATCAAGAACTCAAGATCAAGATTCGTGATAATCCCGTAAAGGTTTGGTACGATTAATCACCTATTTTCTTTAACATCTTTTGTTTTAATTTTTTTTTATGTAACTATAATCGATGGATATGATTAGGGTTTATTAAAATTCAGTAACTAAACATGTTTGATCATTAAAAACATAATTAGGGATGTGTAAGGGGTTTTATCATGCGTTTGGTTAGGGTTAGGGTTTTGTTTGTGATGCTGACAGAAATTTGGGTCGGATTGATTAGGGTGAATTTTGATGATATTAACGTGTTTTTGCTTGATTCTTGAGTCTAAAATTAAGTACTACTTGTCTACTTTCTGGAAATATAAATTTCATGGTCATTGGAGGTCGGGAGGTAAGCCTTTTGAATTTTATAAGATTAAGTGTCAAAGCTGAGTAATCGGGTCTGAAAATCAGTAGCAGTTTTTGATTTTTCATTTTCAAACCGTAAAGAGTTAGGAGCTCTCCTTTGACAGGAGTGATATTTGGGATATTTGGGACTTCCTGGAATTTTTGTAAATTTTTCTGAAGTATATAAATGGGTGAAGCAAATGAAAACTTTCTGCATGTTTCTGCAGTTCACTTTCTGGACTTGCTTTGGTAAACGATTTTCACAAGGGTATTTAAACTTGTTAATAAATTCTGGAAAAATTCAAGTAGACTTCTAAAACATAATAGCTTCTGTGGGAATTTTGGTGAATTTTTATGTTGACCTCTGGTATGGTTTGGAAATTCGTTTATTGGACCTAAATTCGTCTTAAAATCTGTCAATTACATGCATGTATGAAAAGACAATTAACAGTGTTTGGTTTGCATTGGGGTACGACTATGGGTATTAGAATATGAATGGGTGTGTAAGTAATAACAGAAGGATTTGAGTCTATTTTTGTTTGTAGATAATGTATTTCATTCTGTAACATGTAACAGATACTGATTTGATTTCAGTTTTGTTGTTCTCAAATGACTATTGTTCTTTGCAATCTCATCATAATTTTATTTGTTTTGTGCACCAGTAATGGAAAATAAAAGGATGCAACGGCAAGTCTCCACGAGAAATACGAATGATTATGAAATGTCCAGAAGGTCAAGGATTCAAGAAAACCAACAGAGATTACAAGCTTTGGGAGTGAAAAATCTTGCTAAGTCTTTGACAAGTCTAGTAGAGAGTGACAAAACAAAGAAAAAGAAAAAGAAACCAACGGATACCAGTGAGAAAGATGCAGATTATATGTCTGGTTCAGACTTTCATCTTAATGCTGAGGAAGATAACCCAGAAGAAGCGGCTACACAAACAAATAAAAAGGTACTAATAATAAATTTGGCTACTATATTTTCTTTATGTTTGTTTTCTAACAATTCTAGTTGCATGAAACAGCATAAAAAATACATTGCTCCAATGTCCATGACTAGATATAAAAATTTAGCACAAAAACGAATGAGTGCTCCGAATGTCTCCCGTGGGCTAACATCTTCAGAATCTCAATCGCAAAAGGGACAACAGATTGATACAGGGAGGGCAATACATAGTAGGGTACAGGAGTCCGACCAAGTCCAAACGAGATATGATCAACCAAATTCTGTCAAGAGAGGGAGATTAACTGCAACTAAGAGAAACTTAATTGCAATTGACAACGATGATGACCACGGGGAGCGTGACTTGAGATCTGATGGTAACTATACATAAATTTCAAATATTATATATATGATATTAAATTACTATTAAGTGTATATTCAGTTAAATGTTTTCGATGCTTACTTGCTTTTTTTTTTTTTATTATAGATAATAATGAAGACCTTTATGATGTTGAAAATGATGATATCGAAGACATACATATGAATGAAGATATTGAAGAACAAGCTACTTCAGAAGATGATGTAGATAAAGACATGGATGATTTGGAGAATGAGGATGATTTGGAGAATGAGAACGATTTAGCAAATGACGGCAATGATCTAGTCGGAGAAGAGATTCAAGCTCAGCAACCTGAAAATGAAGAAAACCATGAAGTTACACAAGCTCGAAATGAAACAGGTTAACCTGATCTACTTGATTGCATCGTTTTAAAAATCATATATCATATATTGTGTCATATAAGAAGAATATATAATAAAGTTAAATTAAAACAAGACAAAATACAACGCTAAGATATTTCCTCCATTTCAATTTATTTAGTATTTTAAATGTATACGTATCTATTGTAAATCATGTTCACTTTTTGTAGTTCGGATTGTAAGCAAAAAAAAGAGAGGACCAACACGTATGGCAAAAGTTTGGGCCCAAGAAAAAGAGGATAGAATTCCTATTTTAGTTAATGAACACGGACAACCTATTAACGACAAAAGTTGTCATCTGACTCATTTCATGGGAACCCTTTCAAGGAGTGGAAAGTATTGTCCGATTTATAAACCATGGAATAAAGTTGACGTGGAAAAAAAAAGCTTTGCTTGAACTCTTAAAGGTACACAATGTTAAATTTGTATGTTAATGAATAAAGTATTTGTTTTCTAATGTGAGCTATTACATTTTTTTAGACAAAATTTGATATTCCGGAAGCTGGAGAAAAATGGATATTGCAATCATTTGGGCGGAAGGTGAAGAACTGGAGGGCAAGAGTTAAGGAATACTACCTTGATCCGTCTTTGTCAGTTAAGCAACAAATAAGCTCTAGGCCAAAGCAAGTGCAAAAAAAACAATGGAAGAAGCTTGTGAAGTATTGGAATAAAGAAAAAACTAAGGTGTGAAATACTCTTCCACTCTAAATACAGACATCTTTGGGACATGATCCAAGTCGATTGGATCTTTTTAGTGCATGCTTCTCTAAAGATGGAAATACCAAAAATGATGACACTGCAAATGCGATTGTAAGTAATATGCTTTTATGTTTGGAAAAGTGTATTAATAGCAGAAGTTAAACACAATATGCTTTTTTTCGTAATACATGCCTTTCCTATATGTTGTTCATGTTGATATAAAATGCAGGATGAAATGAAACGACTTAGTGATAATCTGCCCAATGGACACTCTGATAAGCCTGGACCAGATGATATTTTTTCTACAGTTATGGGTAAAGATCGAAATGGTGATGCAGGCATGTTTGGTCTAGGTGTTCGTGCTTCTGATGTTTGGGGTGTAATACCAAGTCGTTCAGCATGTCATAGAGAAAACAACGAATTGAAGTCTAGATGTGGAGAACTTACTAGTGAAAATGAACAGTTACGAGCCCAGTTATCAGAGAAGAATGGGTCGACGAATAGTTCCATTGTTCCACCTCTTACATCACAACATTCTCCTGTTGTAACCAATGAACCTCCACGCTTACGGGTATGTTTCTATTATAAATAGTTGCTTTTCCATCCTTTAAATGACCACGCTTATTAGGGTTAGGGTTTTGTTTGTGATGCTGACAGAAATTTGGGTCGGATTGATTAGGGTGAATTTTGATGATATTAACGTGTTTTTGCTTGATTCTTGAGTCTAAAATTAAGTACTACTTGTCTACTTTCTGGAAATATAAATTTCATGGTCATTGGAGGTCGGGAGTTAAGCCTTTTGAATTTTATAAGATTAAGTGTCAAAGCTGAGTAATCGGGTCTGAAAATCAGTAGCAGTTTTTGATTTTTCATTTTCAAACCGTAAAGAGTTAGGAGCTCTCCTTTGACAGGAGTGATATTTGGGATATTTGGGACTTCCTGGAATTTTTGTAAATTTTTCTGAAGTATATGAATGGGTGAAGCAAATGAAAACTTTCTGCATGTTTCTGCAGTTCACTTTCTGGACTTGCTTTGGTAAACGATTTTCACAAGGGTATTTAAACTTGTTAATAAATTCTGGAAAAATTCAAGTAGACTTCTAAAACATAATAGCTTCTGTGGGAATTTTGGTGAATTTTTATGTTGACCTCTGGTATGGTTTGGAAATTCGTTTATTGGACCTAAATTCGTCTTAAAATCTGTCAATTGAATAACATATGTGTTTTGGTACCAATTGAAGACCCTTTAATGAATATGAACCCTAAAATGCACTCAAATACTAATTAGATCATATTAGTGATATGTTAACTTATATTAGATCATATCCGTTTTCATACGTTTTCAGACACCTAATACATATGTCTGACTATAAATTGATAAATGTTTGTTGAAAATTGAAATCTAGGTCGGGGATGAAGTTTTCCTTAAAAGCATTCTAAACTCAACCGAGACTGTAGCAAAAGGATGGGTGAGGAGCTTGAACCCAAATGATATAGTTGGTGGTACAGAGATTGGACGAGGATGGTGTGAGGTAAACGTTCAAGTACCAACAAAAAGAGATGAAATGTTGGTGAGACCATATGGGTTATTTGCCACAATTGAAGACTGTGTTGGTGCAACCATAGCATGGCCTTGTCCCTTTATCTCGGTATGTCTTTGTTAATCTTGTGATACCAATAATTTTACTAACATGGAGCTTAATGCTTATACATGGGTGTTTATTTGTAGGTGGTCCGTGAGGATTGAGAAAGGATGCATGATGACCCCGGACTAAGCTTCTTGTTGCTTTAATTTATTGTTTAATGTTACAAGACCTTATTTATGTTTAGTGCTTTTGTTATGACAATGGCTTATATGAAATACAATTTCGTTTTATTCATTTAATAATTAGTTGATGTTTTATTCATATCGTAATAATAGAGTGTGCATGCTGAAAATAGCGTCCTATCATATGACTTGTCAGGACTTTGAAATTGTCCTATTAAACTTATTAACCGTCCTAACAATTAACTTTTAAGGACGCTTATCATTGTAAAAGTGTCCTAATATGTTGTTATTAGGACGTTATTTAGGTTGTTAATAGATATTTTATACGACCAAAAAATTGGTTTCATAATCTTCTTTGAGATACTAGAACCCTTTTCTTGGTGCTAAAGTAGCTATAATGTTATATGATAAGCGTCCTAACAATTATCTTTTAAGTACGCTTGTATGTGTATCAAAAGATTAAAATTAGGTAACCACGTTTTACAACATTGTAAAAGTGTCCTAATATGTTGTTATTAGGACGTTATTTGGTTGTTCAGAGACATATTATGCGACCATAAATTTGGTTTCATAATCGTATTTGGGATATTAGAACCCTTTTCTTGGTGTTAATGTAACTATAATGGTATATGTTAACCGTCCTAAGAAATAACATTTAAGGATGCTTGTATGTGTATCAAAAGATTAAAAGTAGGTTACCACATGTTAGAACAATGTAAAAGTGTCCTAATATGTTTTTATTAGGACGTTATTTGGGTTGTTTATAGACCTATTATGCGACCATAAAATTGGTATCATAATCTTATCTGAGTTATTAGGACCCTTTTCTTGGTTGCTAAAATAGCTATGATGTTACATCATAAGCGTCCTAACAATACTTTTAAGGACGTTTTTATGTGTCTCAAAAGATTAAAAGTAAGTAGTCACATGTCAAAACAATGTAAAAGTGTCCTAATATGGTTTTATTAGGACGCTATTTGGGTTGTTCATAGACATACAATACGACCATAAAATTGGTTTCATAAGGGTATTCGAGATATTAGGACGCTTTGGACCTATTACAACCGCCTTACATGAAACGCTTTCATCCTTGGTCCTATTAAATGAAAGGTCCTAAAAAGTACCATTTTATGACGCTTATGGGGGTCCTAAAAAGCCACTTTTCTTGTAGTGTGGAAAACACGGTTTGGTTGGATAAGGGATAGTTTACTGGTGGCTAGTCAATCATCTTATTTAGTTACATATACAAGTGGCATTGCCAAGCCAAGACCAGACTCAATCTTAAACTATCAAAAACAAAATAAAACAAAACTAAGAAAATAAAAGATAGGTGTGGATGGTAGTCCGTATGTTTTTTT
>LBNU01027244.1:0-10794 GCA_014162995.1 Artemisia annua | reverse complement strand
AAGGCAAGAAAGAAAGGAAGATGAAATTAAGTAGCCACGCCATCCGTTCGTAGAACTTCACTTCAAACCCAAATCAATGATAAAGAATTCTCCACGTAGTCACAAACATCTTATACTAGCCGTTGTCCTTTGATAGTGATTCTTGTTTAGGATCGTTTAAGCAATTCGTGGTGTGGTTTGAGGTGGTTTGAGATATATTGGTGTTGATGATAATGAAACAAGGAAATGAATCATGATTTATAAGATGGATTTACCAATAATCTCATATGTTTAGGTAAGGTGGAAGTTAGGGTTTAGGGTATATAGACATTAGGTTTATTCGATGAGGTTAGGGGTTTTGGTTTATGTAATAATCTTTTGATATTTCCTTACTCAAAATCCCATCTCATGACTCGATATCCTAAGTCAATTTCGGCAGAGTTTCATTTAGATTAGTCCAAAAGAAATCCTTACTCGATAAACGATAAGGTTGGACCAGCCTTACTCGGCAAACCATATGAAGAATACTCGAAACACAAGCCTTTAATCGATATCAAGTGCTTACTCGATGAAATATAAGCCTTAACTCGATATGATAAACCCTTACTCGAAAATGTGATGCTTACTCGATAAAAAATAAGCTCACTCGATAAAATTAGGTCCTTACTCGATAGAAATCTCTCAAACTCGATAAAACAGCCCCTTACTCGAAACAGTGGACCTTATTCGATAGTCTTACTCGATAAACCCTAGAAAAATGGCTTACTCGGTAAAACTGGACCTAACTCGGTAATTCCTGGCCTTACTCAGTAGTTTTGGCTTACTTGGTAGTTTCTGTCAGACCTTACTCGGTAGTTTCTGCTTACTTGGTAAAATCTGCCATACTCGATAATATGACTTCCTTACTTGGTAAAAACAGATTCTTACTCGAAAAAACTAGAGATTTGGCTCCATACTCGATAAAACCACTCCATACTCGATAAAAGCAAGACAAACTCGATAGAATACATGCCATACTCGAAATTTGTGATCCTTACTCGATAAAATGCATGCATACTCGATAAAATGCATACATACTCGATAAGAAACGTACTTTTCCGAGAAAAAACACCCAAAAACACATTTTTACACCACAAAACACCACGATTCGCCCCCGGTTAGCTCTGATGCCACTTGTTATGACCAAGAATCACATTCAGGAGGTCGGGGATGCTCGAAATAAAGAAAAGACATGGTATTATTAGATTGAAAGAATGGGAAAGATGTGTGTGTTTTCTAGAGAGAGAAAGAAGGAAAACACACACACCTTGTGTTACAATGAGACATCCAACCTCCTAGTTGTGACTATGAGGGGTATTTATACTACAAGACTAGCCTAACTTAGCACTATTGACTAAACTAGTCCTTGTACTTTGATAATATTGCAATTCCCAACTATAACATAACTTTTAAGGCTAACACCTTCCAAAACCGAGATTTTTACATGCTTTCATAAAATATAAAAATACAAAAAGAATCATCCCTCAACCCTTAGACCTAATTAGAGTAGCTTTTCAAGCCTAACGACACTATTCCCCGAGAGAACGATCAATCCCCCGGTACTTGCCACTTCACTATACTACATCGGTCAGGTACACTGCCTGGTGGGGGTTGTAAGCTTCTCAAGATCCCTTGAGAGGTAAAACCTAAGTGCAAAGGTTGCAAAACCCACGCATCAAGTTTTTGGCGCCGCTGCCGGGGAATAGTTATTGTTTAGGTTGAAAATTTTATTTTTACTTAGGTCTACTCATTAGAATCCTTTCTATTAAGATTTTTATTTTTATTTTTCTAGGTTTTCTTTAGTCTATCTTTTTCTTCGTGTTTTTGTTCGTAACCATTACCATCCGCCATCATGGAAGGTGGTAACATCCTTGATCCCATCAACCCACCTCAACCAAACAACCCACCCCAACCAAACCTACCTCCTAGAGCCCGTACTTTAGGAGAATACTCCCGTCCTAGCCATCAAGGCTACTGAAACACCATTGAGCTCACCCAAGGAGCCAATGTGTCTCCCTTGCGATCCGACACCATCCGGTTGGTGCAAAGCGGATGCGCTTTCCATGGACCTTGATGTTGAAACTCGAGAGATGACCCGACTACGTCTTTTTCAATTCTCTCTGCGAGACCATGCTAGTAAGTGGCTAGAGCGTCTACCAGCAGGATCCATCACCACTTGGGATACTCTCACCACTCTCTTCCTTGCTCACTTCTTCCCGCTAGGGAGAACCACCAAGTTAAGGAGTAACATCCTGATGTTCGAGCAACTTCAAGGTGAAACCCTCTACGAGGAATGGACCCGATTTAATGATATGCTTCAAAAAGTCCCTCATCACGGTATAAATCTCTGGCTCCAAATCCAAATCTTTTATGATCACGTTAATTACCACACCAAGCGTCTCATCGATCGAGCCACCGGGGGAAGATTACGTGACAGAAATGCAGAGGAATCATGGGGAATCATCGATGAGCTTGCACTCTACAACAATGAGATATGGGAAACCAATCGTATTGTAAAATCGATTGATGCCACTAAACTTTCCAAGGAAAGCCTTGACGCACTTGAGAGAAGGGTTGACGACCTATCTGAAAGGAAGTAGAGACTCCTAAGCCCACAACGAGTAACAGTCAACTCCATCTCTAACATAAAGATGACACCATTATCTGAATCACCTCGTAGGGAAAGTGTTGAATCTTTCTATAAACATGCTCAACCTATCCCACCTCCCCAGGCGCTTAGTCTAGAATTCGAAAATCGAATGAGGGAATACATGTCAACACATTCCAAACGGCTAGCAAGATTCGAGGAGGCCGTTTACAGGCAGAGGGAGGAAATGCAAGAGAAAATGGCTGAGATGATGAATCTTTTGAAAGAATACACAAAAACAAAAACCCCCGAGAAGGTATTGATGCGAGGAGACATCAATAACCCCAACACCAAATTTGTTAATACCGTTTCCATCGTCCACAGGGGTAGCAATGAAGGAAGGGGGAGATGATAACTAAGGAATGTAACAAAATTGACCTCATTCCACATGGTGGTGACACTAAGACTATCAAGTGCAGTTTTGACAAATGTAAGGAGACACCGCCTGATGAGCGCCCAATAAAAGAGCCACCAAAATCACTACAAGTTAAGCACTACTTGAAGCACGACATAAACAAGGAAATGATAAACGATTGGGTAAGAAATTATCAACGAATTCATCTTCCGGAAAAGAAGCCTAAGAAGACGACGTTGGACAATGAAGTAGATGTGATACCCGGGGACAATTGTACGGAAGTCTCATGAAACAAAAGATAGTTGCTAAGCAAGAATTTCATGGAGTCTTCGAGGTACCATGCGGCATAGGTAAGCTCAAGTATTTGGATGCAGTGGTTGACCAAGGTTCCGACGTGAGTTTAATGCCTTTATCCATCTATGTTCAATTAACTGACAAGCCGCCTTCCGTGACCCACACCAAGCTCTCGTTCGCAAAACACTCTTATGATTACCCACTAGGAGTAGCAGAAGATGTGTTAGTCAACGTCGCCGGATTTATGTACCCAGTCGACTTCATGATCGTTGATAGAGATAAAATGAGTATGCCGATCATTCTTGGGGCACCTTTCCTTGTACAGCTAAGGCACAAACCGATTACGAAAGTAGCACTATCTGAATTAAAAGGGGAAGGAAAGCAATTAGCTTCCCAACAATCCCTCGCTATCTAAAGGAAACCATGCTACAAAAGAAGATTAAGGCGGACTTCAGCACGCCTCGTGGTCATGTGCGAGAGAAAATCCTTACATGGGAGGCAAGAATTAAGAATTACAAAGAAACCAAGGCCAGAGAGGGTATGTGTTGGGTTTTAGGATTCTACTTCTATCAAAATGTCAATCTGATGCTGTCTACTGAATCTACTGCTGGATGCTGAATCTGCTGCTAGTGTGAAAGTGCTGCTAGAAGGATTGCAAGACTCTGCTGCTCAGAGATTATTATAGAAACGAGTCTTGTAATTATAGTAAATATTGTATAAATATTCTATAGGTTTAGAATATCTTTTTTTTGTGTAAGAAGTTATTGTAAATTGTGTAGGGTTCCTTGTCTATAAAAGGAGATCCCTAGGGTTAGAACATGTACGTGTCTGTGAGAAAGTCGAATCTTTTCAAGGTGTAAACCCTAGCATTGTTAAGAGTGCTCGTATTAATATATTGAAGTGTTTAAGTGTGATAATATTGTTCTTGTGTTCATCTTAAGTTAAACAGTATATTCCGCGTACTCTTTAAGTTGATTAAACTTCAAGTCAGCTTCTATATAAGATCTATTGCTCAACTGGGATCAACAAGTGGTATCAGAGCTTGTGATCTAGAAGTTGTGATCAAGAAGAACTTAAGTACTCTAAAAATCTATTCTTAACCTCAACTGAAGTCATGGGTGATGATACTCATATGGTTACTTCTTCCAAGGTGCCAATGCTTAAGCAAGGAGAATATGAGCTTTGGAAGATGCGAATCAGGCAATATATGCGCATGATTGACTACAGGATGTGGAATGTTGTCCTGGAAGGTGACAAATTCCCTGTGGTTGTTGATGGGAAGGAGGTACCTATCAAAGGTAAGGAAGATGAAGATCAAAGGAAGCTGGAAATCAAGACTCATAGTATTCTCATGATGGGAATACCTAATGAATATCAGCTGGACTTTGAAGGATGTGAAACTGCTAAGACTCTTATGGATGCTGTTGAGACAAGATTTGGTGGAAATGCTGCCACCAGAAAGTCAAGGAAGAATGTCTTAAAGCAACAGTTTGAAAACTTCACTGCTCTAAGTGGAGAGAATCTTGATGGTACCTACAACAGGCTTCAAAAGCTTATAAGTCACTTGAAGCTTGTAGGATACACAGTTCCTGAAGAAGATATTAATCTCAAGTTTCTCAGAAGCCTTGCACCTGAATGGAGCATGCATACTGTTGTGTGGAGAAACAAAGCTGATTTTGAAACAATAAGTTTGGATAATCTCTACAACAACTTGAAAGTATATGAATCTGAGATGAATATCTCATCTAGTTCATCTACTTCATCCTCTGCTGCTCAAAATATAGCTTTTGTGTCTTCGAAAACTTCTAACTCTTCAGACACTCACTCTGCTGCTTATGGTGTATCTGCTGCTAGCACTAGCAACTCTGCTGCTAGTTCAAACAACAGTGATACTATGAGTGATGCTGCTATTTGTGCTTTCTTGGCTAATCTTATTACAGGTACTCAAGTTCTAAATCAGGATGCTGATCATATTGATCCTGATGCTCTTGAAGAGATTGATTTGAAGTGGCAAATGGCTATGTTAACCTTGGGAGCAAGAAAGTTCTTAAAAAGGACTGGCAAAAAGCTCAAGTATCAACCTCAGGGTAACATGGGATTTGATAAGTCATTCATGGAATGCTACAACTGCAATAGAAAGAGGCACTTTGCCAGGGAATGCAGAGCTCCAAAGAAGAATGTAGAGACTCCCAAGAAGACTGAAGAAGAGTCAAAGCCTTCTACTGCTTTGGTGTCTTGTGATGGGTTAGGTGACTTTGATTGGAGTGACATGGCTGGAGAAGAACCACATCAAGGTTTTATTGCTGAAGTAAAGACTCAAGGGCATAACTTTGCTCTTATGGCCTACGCTTCTTCATCATCTGGTTCTGACTCTGAGGTATCCAATGAGTCAAATGATTCTACTTGTTCTTTTCAATCTTGTGTTGACACTATAGAAGAACTTAAATCTAGGAATGATAGTCTTAGGCAAGAAGTTGAGTCCCTAAAACTTGATAACTTAGGTTATAAGGTAGGAATTCAAAATGTTGAGAGAAGACTTGAATATCTTAAACATATGGAATTTGAATATGTTGATAGAATTAATAAACAGGATGGTGAGATCTTTGTTAAAAATGCTGAGATTGAAACACTTAAAAGAAAATTAACAGAAGCAGAACAGGCTAGAGATGAGGCTCTTGCAGATAAAGAGAAACATATTGTAAGAGTAGAAAAACAAAAGTTTGCTTCAACTGCCATAGATCATACTATTAAGTGTCAATTAATGAGAAAAGGTAGTGGCATAGGATACAATGAAGTAGCTCCTCTAATGAATAGTGCCTTTGCACCACCAGGAAAGGAGTTATCCTTCATTAATACAACTGAAGTTATCAAACCTAGCGAAGAAACCAGTAATGTGCCTATTCAAACAACTAGGGTTGATAATAAAAAGTTTTCTGATGAACCTATCATTGAAGATTGGGATTCAGATAGTGAGGATGAACAGACTGAGCCAACACTAAGTGTTAAACAGGAAGAAATTCCTAAAGTTGATGAGTCTAGAGTTAATCAGGTTAAGTTTCTGAAACCTGTGCTAGGTCATAATATGTCTAGAAAAGTTGTTGAGTATAATGAGGTACCTAGACATTACATGAAGAGGTTTATTAACAAGCCTAGGGGTAATCAAAGAAATTTCAATAGCCTAGTTTCTCATAAATTAGGTGATGATTTTCAATTGAAAAAGAAGGCATGTTATAAATGTGATAGTTTTGAGCATCTCATTGCAAATTGTAAGGACTATCAAAAACCTTTTTGGAACCAACATACAAGAGTGAATCATCAAAATTTTTCAAAAGGGACTCACTCTCCTTCCAAAAGACAAATGGTTCCATGAGCAGTTTTATTGAGATTTGGTGTTACTAGATCCATTGTAACTTCTCAAACAAACAGGCCTTTTCATAATAAAACAACTGATCCTACTGCTAATACAAAAGTAGACTCTGCTGCTAAGGCAAAAGACTCTGCTGCTGTTTCAAAAGTCATAACAGATACAGTTGTTGGAAATCACTTTTATATTGTAAAGGCCTCAGCTTGCTGGACTTGGAAACCAAAATCAAATGCTTTATCTAAAGTTTCCAATACATGCAGTGCATCAATGGACCTAACTAGTAAACTGTGGCATAGGAAACATGGACATTTAAATTTCAAAACTATGAATAAATTGGTCAAGGGAAATCTTGTGAGAGGTTTACCTTCAAAAGTTTTTGAAAATCTTGAAACCTGTGTTGCCTGTCAAAAGGGTAAACAACACAGAGTGTCTTTTAAGTCCAAAGTTGTTAATACCATTACCAAGCCTTTACATTTGCTTCATATGGATTTATTTGGACCTGTTTATGTGCATAGTCTGAATAGGAAGCAATATTGCCTAGTTGTCACAAATGATTTTAGCAGGTTTACATAGGTGTTCTTTCTAGCTTCTAAGGATGAAACCACTGAGATTCTTAAAGAATTCATCACTAGAATAGAAAACCTACTAAATCATAAAGTTAAGATATTCTGATGTGATAATGGAACTGAATTTAAGAATTATGCTATGAATCAGTTCTGTGTGGGTAAGGGTATTTTAAGACAATACAGTGTTGCTAGAACTCCTCAACAAAATGGTGTAGCAGAGAGGAGAAATAGGACATTGATTGAGGCTGCTAGGACTATGTTGTCAGATTCTAAGTTACCTATACCTTTTTGGGCTGAAGCAGTGAACACTGCCTGCTTTGTTCAAAATAGGAGTAAGGTAGTTAAGCCTCACAATAAGACCCCTTATGAACTATTCCATGGTAAAAAGCCAATGATAGCTTTCTTTAGACCATTTGGGTGTCCTATTACCATCTTAAATACCAAAGACCAGTTAGGCAAGTTTGATGAGAAGGCTGATGAAGGTTATTTTGTTGGATACTCCATAAATAGTAGAGCTTTCAGGGTGTACAACAAGAGAACCAAATTTGTAGAGGAGAATTTGCATATTAAGTTTGATGAGAATAAACCTAATACTGCAAAGACAGAACCTGAGTGGCTGTTTAACATTGATATGCTAACCAAAACCATGAATTATGAGCCAGTGATTGCAGGTGTAGATACTAACCATGATGCAGGTACAAAAGACACTGTTTCTGCAGCTAAAGATGCAAAGAAATCCACACCTCAAGAAGAATTTGTTTTGGTTGAAAAATGGAGGCTTGGTCCAACTATCATTCCCACTCAGGAGACCAAAAGTTCACAAGATGATCATTCTCCCAAGGGAGAGGGGGGGAAGGTATGAAATCATCTAGTGAAGCACAGGTGGTCAATGATGAGCCACTTTTGGATGGTGTCACAAAGGAAACTACTTCCAGCAGTAGTTTGTCTGATTCTGCTGCTACACATGCAGACAACTCTGCTGCTACACATGCAGACAACTCTGCTGCTAAGCAAACTGCTTCTCCAGCAACACCTAAGTTTCCTACAGTTGACACACAAGGCATATCCTTGATTGATACATCTTCTCAAGATGATCCAGAGATGCCTGGATTGACTGAAATATATGAAGATACAGATGATGAAGCTCTTGAAGGTGAAATTTTTGGTGCTCAGACTGACTTCAACAACATGGAACTCAACATTCCTGTCAGTCCTACAAAGACAACAAGAATTCATAAGCATCATCCAAAGGAACAAATTTTGGGTGATCCATCATCAAATGTTCAAACAAGGAATAAGACAAAGGAACTGCTTCACAAAAGTTTCTTTGCTAGATCTTTACATCAAAGGAATAGCCATAAAGATCTATAGAATTGCCTTTTTGCTTGTTTTCTATCACAAATAGAACCCAAGAATGTATATAAAGCCTTACAAGAATCAAGTTGGGTGGAAGCTATGCAGGAGGAACTTCTACAATTCAGATTACAAGAAGTTTGGACCTTGGTTGATCTACCTAATGGAAAGAGGGCTATTGGAACAAAATGGGTTTTCAGATGCAAAAGAGATGAAAGAGGCATTGTGATTAGATACAAAGCAAGACTAGTTGCTCAATGATACACACAACAAGAATGAATTGATTATGATGAAGTATATGCACCTGTGGCAAGGATTGAGGCCATTAGACAGTTTCTGGCATTTGCTTCATATAAAGATTTTGTAGTGTATCAAATGGATGTGAAAGGTGCTTTTCTGTATGGGGAGATCAAAGAGGAGGTTTATGTGTCACAACCACCTGGTTTTGAAGATCCAGATTTCCCTGAAAAAGTTTATAGGGTTGATAAAGCACTGTATGGTCTGCATCAAGCTCCAAGGGCATGGTATGAAAAGTTGTCAACCTACTTGCTAGACTGTGGTTACATTAAGGGTAGGATTGATAAAACTTTGTTCATTAAAAGGAACAAAGATGATATTTTGTTGGTTCAAGTCTATGTTGATGATATCATCTTTGGTTCTACAAGCAAAGCTATGTGTGAGGAGTTTGAGAAGATAATGAAAGACAAGTTTTCCATGAGTTCTATGAGAGAACTTACTTTCTTTTTGGGATTACAAGTTAAAAAAAAAGGAAGATGGCATATTTATTAGCCAAGATAAATATGTGGCTGATATTTTAAAGAAGTTTGGATTCACAGATGCCAAGCCTGCAAAGACTACTATGGAGAAAGACAAACCATTGCTAAAAGATGAAGAAGGAAAAGATGTGGATGTTCATGTGTACAGATCAATGATTGGTTCATTGATGCATCTTACAGCATCAAGACCAGACATTATGTTCTCTGTTTGTGCATGTACAAGATTTCAAGTTACTCCTAAAGAATCACATCTCAATGCAGTCAAGAGAATCTTTAGATACTTAAAGCATCAACCAAAATTGGGGCTTTGGTATCCTAAGAATTCACCATTTGAGTTAGAGGCTTACTCTGACAGTGATTATGTTGGGTGTTGCTTGGATAGAAAATCCACAACAGGTGGTTGTCAATATCTTGGAAACAGTTTGGTGTCATGGCAATGCAAGAAACAAACTGTGGTGGAAAATTCTTCAACAGAAGCTGAGTATGTGGCTGCTTCTAGTTGTTGTGGTCAAGTGCTTTGGATGCAAAATCAATTGCTGGACTATGGGTACAATTTTATGAACATTAAAATATATATAGACAATAACAATACTCTGTGCATAATTAAAAATCATGTTTTTCACTTGATGCGCGTGGATTGCAACACGCACTACGTTTTACCTCTCGAGAAGCTTGCAATCCCCACCAGACAGTGTACCTGACCGATGTAGTATAGTGAAGTGGCAAGTACCGGAGGATTGATTTGGTCCGTGAGGATTGAGAAAGGATGCATGATGACCCCGGACTAAGCTTCTTGTTGCTTTAATTTAATTTTTAATGTTACAAGACTTTATGTTGGATAGTGTCTACCTTATTTATGTTTAGTGCTTTTGTTATGACAATTGCTTATATGAAATACAATTTCATTTTATTCATTTAATAATTAGTTGATGTTTTATTCATATCGTAATAACTGAGTGTGCATGCTGAAAATAGCGTCCTATCATATGACTTGTCAGGACTTTGAAATTGTCCTATTAAACTTATTAACTGTCCTAACAATTAACTTTTAAGGACGCTTAACATTGTAAAAGTGTCCTAATATGTTGTTATTAGGACGTTATTTAGGTTGTTAATAGATATTTTATACGACCAAAAAATTGGTTTCATAATCTTCTTTGAGATATTAGAACCCTTTTCGTGGTGCTAAAGTAGCTATAATGTTATATGATAAGCGTCCTAACAATTATCTTTTAAGTACGCTTGTATGTGTATCAAAAGATTAAAATTAGGTAACCACGTTTTACAACATTGTAAAAGTGTCCTAATATGTTGTTATTAGGACGTTATTTGGTTGTTCATAGACATATTATGCGACCATAAATTTGGTTTCATAATCGTATTTGGGATATTAGAACCCTTTTCTTGGTGTTAATGTAACT
>LBNU01027243.1:12541-26230 GCA_014162995.1 Artemisia annua | reverse complement strand
GTACTCGAAATTGTGTAATCTATGGGTAGAGGTGGCAATAGGGCGGGTTTAGTAGCAGATAAAAATGGTATTGTTTTAAAAAATAACCGATTAGGACTTTGTAGACACTTGAGTACAGTTTGAGCAACATTTGACCCCATTTCAGCTTTTAAGTTAAGTGCTTAAATTTGCCCAATTTACCCCTTGGTGATATCGTGATAAATGTAACAAATTGACCCATGTTTAGGTTAATGGGCCGGTATTGGCACCTCTATGCATACCTGACATTACGAGAAAAAACTTATGACTAAAGAGCAAAAGTAATTGCTATCCGCAATGTTATCAAAGGGTTCCACCACTCGCTATGAACTAGTTGCAGTAGGTTAAAATAGTTGATTTAAGTTCCAAGTATCACTTGCGGAAATTAATTTGTGTATGATAAAGCTGTGACGTATCTGTGTGTCACTTCTAGATTTTAAAATAGTTCATTATCTACATTTATGGTAGATGTAATCTGAGATTGAAAAAACTGATTTTTAGTGGCTTTTAGATTTGAATAGCCTTTTTTTTGTGTGGATATGTTAATATTGCTTATTCGTTTTCCCTTTATGTTGGGTTGTTATACGATTTTATATCTTGTTTTTTATTATAACCGTGGCACTATAACTTGCAGGGTTTATGATGAAAAAGTTACTTCTGAGGAGCTTGATTCTGCAACCGCTTCAACAACTGGGGTCCACCTTGAGAAAACACCTATGGGCCCAACCCCGAGTTCGAGTCCTGTAGGAAGCTCCATGGTAATCACACTTGAAAACAAGGCAAGTGATCCACCCACTGTCTCTTCCTCCATATTGAGCTCCGTTTCAAATTTGGATATGAGTCTTGTTGGCGACGATCAGAACATGTATAACTATGGGGATTTATCGCCTGTGGAGGAGTAGAGGAGTGGAGAACTCAAGAAAATAGCAGAAGATCTCGATGACTTTTTGCGCAAGGCAAGATTACTAATAGTACTTCATTTTTAGGTAGAAATCGTGCATCTGTAGTAACTTTAACTAATTATCCGTATACATTTTGACGTGAATTGTTATGTAATGAATTGGTAACGCAAAATTGTTATGTAATGAATTGGTAACGCATGGTTTTGATATATATGAAATGCGTTAATTTTGTACAATTATCAGGTTATTGTCAGTAATTATGTATATTATAATCAGGTTTTAAAAAACAAAAAAAAATTAAAAAAAAATGATTTTAAGGTAATGACTCGCAAAAACATATGTCAGAAAAGTGTGTCTTAAAAGTTCGTCAAAAACTCAAAATGATTTTAAGGGTAATGACACGCAAAAGGGGTCATAAGTGCGAGTCATAGAAGGATGACACACAAATGCGTGTCATGAAGCTTTATGACGGTACTTACCTTGACTCGCATTTGCGCATCATAAGACCTCTTCTTGACTCGCAATGCGAGTCAAGGATAGCCCTTTTTCTAGTAGTGTTATAGCTGATGAAAAGGTAATTTAGCATAAAAATAGTAATTCGACATAAATTAGGGTTTTAAAAAGATAACTAGCATGTTTTAGTGATCAAGGCTTAGGCAAGGGTTCTAATGTGATCTAAGGCAACCTAATACTATCCTAGAACTGTAATAAAGCTAATAGATCAAGATTAAAAGCTTATGTGATGAGGGAAGGTCTTAACGAGGGTTCCTAGGGTTTCTCGACCAAAATGGAACTCGACTAGGAAACAAGGCTCACACTACTCGACTCCTAGGACTTCGAAGGATCCTAAACTACTACTAACTACAGAATATATGAGGTGAAGAGGAGAGGTGGTGTGGTTTGGAAATGGAGAGGGTACGAGGGTTTATATAGCCCTCGTTGGACTTGGTGGCCAAGTAATGGGAGTAGGAGGTGTCAAGGAGGGGGAAGGTGACTAGGACAAGCTATATACTGACTAAGAGAAGCTATGGTGGTGACATGGAGGTCTATAGGGCGGTTTAGGGTGGTTTGTGGTGGAAATGAGGCCGCGGGGTGGTTTTAGGTCAAAGGAGGTGACAACTAGGTGATGGAAGTGGGTGGTTGTGTGCTAGGTTGTGACATGGTGATGACTAAGCTACTAGGGTGTGTGCTAGGGGTGGTGGTAGGTTGCTAGGTAGCTTAAGGTAGGTAAAATCTAGGTTTAGGCTTAGTTTAGGGCTAGAACTAGCTTAGGGTTTATACTTAGGATTTAGTGCTTAAGTTAGAGTCCTATGAGTGTTTAGTGACTAATCCTAAGTCCTAAGAAGCTTATACTAAATGGTGGTAGCTTATGGGAAAGATTTGGGAAAGTTTAACCTAGTTTCCGGGAAGTTATAGCCTAGTTATGGTTTTGTGCTTAAGAGACTTGTACCTAAGCTCTAAGAGGTTGTACTAGGGTCTAAGGGTGCTAATATATCCTATTGTTCCTAAGGTAACTCATACATAAGCTTTGAACACTTTCAAACTAGTTTAGATAAGCAATTAGGGTTTTGTAAACACATAGGACTGTTTAGGGCTTAATATGGTTTATTAGGGTTTTGTGATGAGTCTAGTGTGTTATATTGATAGATTACTTATTGTGGTGTTGTTTTGATCTTATGCTTGACATACCAGGAGTTTATAGGATGTGTGGGCAGAGATATTTGGCTTGTGTGGATACGTGAGTTGGTCTAGAGAGTCATGCAAATAGTGAATGCATATAAAAAGCAAAAATTTACCTGTGAAATACCTGATATAGGTATTTGTAGTGGGAATGATAGTGATGAGATTTTGTGGGTTGTTATAGTCTTACCCCCTTAGAATAAATCTCGTTCCGAGATTTAGTTAAACGTAGGGGTAAAAGAGGAATGAGTTGTCGATTCGAGAAAAGAGAGGTGATAGAGGAAGAAAGGAATTGTACAAACGGAGTAGGGAATGTTTGCACATGTGCCAAATACTTGGACTTATTTATTTATATCTCGTTACTTACAAGTAGAGGCGTCCCAATTCTTGTAAGCAAGAGCTTATAAATTCATGATCCATTTGATTTATGACTTTCTCCTTAAAATGAAAGAGCGTCCTAATTCATTTTAATAGAATAGTCATCATAAATCATCCTTAAGTAGTATCGGCGGAAAAATGGAAAAAGTGGTCCACACTTAAGGAAATGTAGTCCAAGAATGTTTTGGAGACAAGTTTCAGTCATGGTGGAAACAAATTCTAGCCATGGTGGAGACAAGTTCAAGCCATGGTGGAGACAAGTTCAAGCCATGGTGGAGACAAGTTCTAGCCACGGTGGAGACAAGTTCTAGCCACGGTGGAGACAAGTTCTAGCCACGGCGGAGACAAGTTCTAGCCACGGTGACCAGTTCCACAATCTCCCTGTTTAGCAACTAGTCACCTGGTAGCTTCCATGTTATGGCTAGAGTGACGGACGTTAACCATCTCATTCTTGCAACTTTTGCAAGGCGAAATAGTGTAATATCATAGTCGAACATAATGAGGATTAAATTTCGACATAGATATTCTTACAAGATCTAACTAATAGAATCTTGTGATATGACGAGAAATACAAGTTTTAACTTTTAGAACATTGTAGGATGAGGTAGGGAGAGAATATAGAGTAGGAAAAATAGAGTGAAAAATGACGAAGGAATGAAAGGATGGAAGGAAGTGGGAGGATGAATGAAAAAGTAGGAAGGAGTGGAGAGGAAGGAGGAAAGGCAAGGGATGAAATAGGAAAGTATGAATGAGTGGGAGATAACGAAGGAGTGGGATTAAACAGAAGAGTAAGAGTATAGGATACTTGTAAGGTCGGTACTCTAATAAGAACAAGATTTACTAGATTCCTTCAAAGTTTGTTTTCCCCCTAAGGTTCTTCTAGTTTCTATAACTAGTCCTAAGGTTTCATGGGTAATGTATTAGTCTTATCTGATAAAGAAGATCATATAATAGGAGAAAGGCTAGGTGGTTTCTCTTCTAGGGGTTTACTAGGAGTTTCACTATTCCTAGGTAAAGTTTTGTGTTTACTCTTTTGTTCTAAGTTGTCCATCACTAGAAGTATTACTATTACTATAAGTATCACTATTCCTAGGTACTTGAGACCAGTATCCATAGTATCTTCCAAATCGGATTTCTAATGTGTAACCTATAAATCGTCAAATCCTAAGAAACTAAGTATAGGTAAACTAAAATCCTCACATGTCTTATTCCTAGTTATGACTTAGTAAACTTGAATTCTAAGTCTGGGTGATAAAATTTAAGGTAGGTTCGGGTTATCCTAATAGTGTACTATTCCTAGAAATTTCTAAATCCTTAGAGTATGTGAGAATATCTTAATACGGGGTGGGTAACTTAAGGGACTAGGCAAACTATGACCTCAAAATGGTTTGTTCCTATAAAGTGAGAATTTGACTAGTATTCTTATTCTGTCACTAGACTAGGTTCTAAAAGCTTAAGGTTCTAAATCAATAGTGTACTGATCTAATCCTTTGTTATCCTTAAGTTTCCTAAATTGCATCTAAAGGTTTCCTTCTATTTGATCTATGTCTAATTCTAATGTCCTCGATATTAGGTAAGATTCTTATCTTAGGCTAAATCTTATCTTATAAAGATGTCTTTCTTTTGTCTATTTAGTATAGATTCTTCCCTAGTTCGGTTTCTAACCTCAAAATTTTCTTATTTCCTATTTCCTCAATAATTTCCCTAGAGGTAGTTTATCTTAGTGATTCGAAGTATTCTATACCTAGACTTAGGTTTTCTAAAGATATCCTAAAATCATTTCTAACTTCAAATACGGGAATCCTAGGGAGTGAAATTCGGGTTTTACTAAGAGGGGAAACTATTTCGGGAATCATAGTAATCTAAGGAAGTAAAGAGAGAAGGATGGGGATATGTTTGTATATGACTATCATATACTTGCATATAAGAATAGTTAGGGGAAGATTCTCTAACTAAGGGAAAGATAGCTTAAGGAAAGCTGAGGAAGTAGGGAGGATTTAGAGATCGGAGAGGAAAGAATTCAGATCTCTATGATGTAGAATAAGAATTCTCATCATTGATAAGGGAAATGCTTGAAGGGATTTGGTTTTAGGAAGTGAAAAGAGATGAAGCTCGAGGGAAGTTTAAAAAGAATTTTGAGAATCTATGAATCTAAGGCATCGGGGTAGTTCATCCTAAATTCCTAGAGGTAAGGGTTTAAGGTAGGTTATAACATGTACCCAACTTGTCATATTTTACGGGATATGTCTATACTCCTAGGGGTTACTATGGGGTTTGGGATGACCTAGGGTAATTAAGAAAAGGCATACCTAATCCTAGTTTAGCTAAATTATCCTGAATTGAGGGGCACTAGGTAGTATCTAAAGCTTAACTTATGTTATTAATTTCCTATTTTACATATCCTATAAGTACTAATTATTCTAAGGCAAAACTCTTAAGGCTATAAAAGGCATACTACTTAAGGATTTCTTCCAAGGTTTTCTTAAATCTAAGGGTTTGGGTTGGTGATGTTTCCTAGATTTGATTGATGACATTACTCATCATCATCAATCATCTTTTCTAAAGTACGAATCCTAAAACGAGCAAAGGCTATCTTATGGTGGTGTCTCATTTGATTTTTTTGTAATTTAGCAACCTTAAAACAGGTTTGTTGTAGGGTACTTCTTAAACTACTATAATCAGGTCAGAAGCCTATGTTGTTATTATCATGACCTTTTTCTATCTTCTCAAGAAGGTCAAGGAAAATTTCATCTAAGTTATTTAAAATATCCTCTGCCTGATCTTCCGGATTTTCTAAAGTTGTCCTAGTGGGATTTTCCCCAATTTCAACTTTCAAAGATGAAATGGGAGGGTTTACTAAGTAAGGTGTGGGTGCTAAAGTATAGGGTTGTCTAGGTTCATATCTAGGGGTATAGGCAGGGATAGGGTTTCTAGGTATATATGGTTCTCTAGGAAGAAAGAACCCATGTGGCTCAAATCTTGGAGTGGGAAATGGTGGGTGTAAAATAGTGTTTGAGGGAGTAATAGGTGATGCCTTAGCATAGAAATCTCTTATATGTTTTAAGTGTGGGTTATCTATGAAAGGTGTAAAACCTAAGGGTGACGATGTATCTATATTATTCTTAGAGTCTTCTAAGGAATCGGGAAAATATGGTTTAGAGGGATAATCTAGTACATTCGGAGAGGAAAGAGCATTCTCTGGATGTAAACTAGATGAGACGGGGGTAGAATAGCGGGGAATAGACATAACTATATAATAATAAAAATACTGTAAATCATTTAGCAGTTAAGCAGGTAATTACTATACTAACCTTAGCATGTATTGTCACGGAGGATAGCAGGGGCACTGAGGACTTTCTCGGGTTTATGAAAAATAGTTGTAGTTTAGGTTTTGACCTTGTTCTCTACAACTGACGCTCTGATACCAATCTGTAACACCCCCATTTTCACGGTTCGCAGCATGTTAGGAATACGATTTTTGTATAAGAAAGATTCGGTCACCCCAGATATGATTAAGCATTTTTTGGCTCGTAGTAGTTACATTAGTTAGTTATACGTAGTTTAGAATTAGATTAGTTCGCGGAAGAAGGACGGGTCTTTACCCACTGTATACCTGATCCGCAGACCAAGTGGCACGCCCTAGTGGCAAAACCCATGTATATAAACCCCTCTCCATCCTTGGAGAGGGTAAGCCTTCTCTCATAATCTCATTTTTTTTTTTGGTTTTCTCTCAAGGCTTCATCTCTTTCTCTCTCTAACTTTCTCTCTCTAGAATTTCTTTCTTTCTTTCTTACCTTAAACGAGCCAACCACAAGTATATTTGTGTTTGTGATGTTAACTACTATCCTACAATTGGTATCAAGAGCCATGGTTACATCCTAGGGATCATAGAACTTGTGGTGTATGGTTTTATGTTTGTTTTGGTTTTCTACTTAGTTAGGGTGGTTTTGACTCATTTTGTGGCTCGTTGTGGTGTTTCTTGTGATCTTTTCTTGTACTTCAGGTTAGACAAGTTAGATTTCATCTTAGTTTATCAGTTGTTTGGACCATATCTAAAAAGCGTTGTGAGGTTAGAATGGGTTTTTGAACCTTTCTTGCCAGCGGTTTAGCTCCACGTTAAAGTATTCTCTCACAGGCGGTAGTTTGGGTATTCAGCGGTTAGTAGTAGGGTTAAGTACGAAGTAGTGGAGCGAGCCATTACACATGTATTTGTACTGTGTTAGCGGTTTCATTCACCACGGTTAACTACATCCAGCGGTTAAGTCAGTAGTGGACTTTGCAAGCGGTTACACTGTCCAGCGGTTACTATTCCAGATTAAGTTTCAGCGGTTTAAGTCTTAGCGCTTAAGATTGACACTTATATCAGCGGTCACTCTTCCAGTGGTTACTTTACTAGCGGGTTACTCTGTCAGCGGTTACTGTAGCCAGCGGTTTTACCTAATCTTTAGCGTTTTCCTGGTTGACCTTTAAGTAAAATCCCGGGAAAGAATAGATTTCTCGAGTTAAGTACACGTGAGTTGTAAAAATCCCGTCTAAGGACCGTTTCATCATGGACTACTGTAACATCTATTGATGATATAAGTCAAGCTGCTGGATCTGACCTCGACCTCCAATAATTCTCTTCTTTTTTCTCTCTCTAGAATTTCTTTCTTTCTTTCTTACCTTAAACGAGCCAACCACAAGTATATTTGTGTTTGTGATGTTCTAGTATCCTACAATTGGTATCAAGAGCCATGTTTACATCCTAGGGATCATAGAACTTGTGGTGTATGGTTTGTTTTGGGTTTCTACTAGTTTAGGGTGGTTTTGACTCA
Source organism: Artemisia annua (assembly GCA_014162995.1). Lineage (NCBI taxonomy): Eukaryota > Viridiplantae > Streptophyta > Magnoliopsida > Asterales > Asteraceae > Artemisia > Artemisia annua. The sequence continues at coordinate 18,438 of LBNU01027243.1, read as the reverse complement.
TTTTGGTGCTCGTTTGTGGTGTTTCTTGTGATCTTTCTTGTACTTCAAGGATTAGAAAGGTTAGATTCATCTAGTTTATCAGTTTTTTGGACCATATCTAGCGTTTGTGAGGTGTACGAATGGGTTTTGGAACCTTTTCTTGCCAGCGGTTAGCTCCACGTTAAAGTATTCTTCACAGCGGTTAGTTTGGGTATTCAGCGGTTAGTAGTAGCGGTTAAGTACGAGTAGTGGAGCGATCATTACGCTGTACTCTGTACTGTATCAGCGGTTAAACTCCAACGGTTTACTTCACAGCGGTTAGTTTGGGTATTTAGCGGATAGTAATAGCGGTTAAGTACAAATAGTGGAGCGAGCATTACGCTGTACTTTGTACTGTGTTAGCGGTTTATTCACAGCGGTTAACTACTCAGCGGTTAAGTCAGTAGTGGTTACTTTACTAGCGGTTACTCTGTCCAGCGGTCACTATTCCAGCAGTTAAGTTTCAGCGGTTAAGTCTTAGCGGTTAAGATTCAGCAGTCACTATATCAGCGGTTCACTCTTCAGTGGTTACTTTACTAGCGGTTACTCTGTCAGCGGTTATTGTACCAGCGGTTTACCTATCTTAGCGGTTTTCCTGGTTGACTTTAGTAAAATCCCGGGAAAGAATTGATTTCTCGGTTTAAGTCACGTGAGTTGTAAAATCCCGTCTAAGACCTTGTCATCATGACTACTGTAACATCTATTGATGATATTCAAGCTGCTGGATCTAACACTCGACCTCCAATGCTAGAAAGAACGGACTATGAGTCTTGGTCACAAAGAATACGCTTGTATTGTCAAGGCAAAGAAAATGGGGAAAACATTCTGAGATCAATTAATGAAGGGCCATTCCAAATGGGCACTACCAGAGATGTTCTCTCCACTGGTGATGATGGGACAGTCACCCTTGGAATTGACAGACCTCGTACGTACAATGATCTGAATGAAACTGAAAAGAAACGATATGATGCTGACATTCGTGCTTCAAACATTGTGGTACAAGGGCTACCAAAGGACATATACAAACTGATTAACTTCAACACTGAGGCCAAAGTTGTTTGGGACAATGTCAAAATGTTACTAGCTGGTTCAGAATTAACAAAGGAAGATCGTCAGTCTCAGTTGTACGATGAATTCGAGCACTTTAAGATGAACCCAGGTGAAAGCATCAATGATTACTATGTCAGATTCCACAAGCTTGTGAATGACATGAGAATGATCAGAATGACAATGCCCAACATCCAACTCAACTCAAAGTTCGTCAATAACATGTCGCCAGAATGGGATCGATTTCTCACGGCTGTGAAGCTAAACAAAGGTCCCAGAAACACCAACTATGAGCAACTCTATGCTTATCTACAACAACATGAGAAACATGCCATGTATGATCGTCAGCTAAGAGAAAAGCTTCATCCCTCAAATGATCCTCTTGCTCTAATCTCCAGTGCTCAAGGTTTCAACCAATTCTCAGCTGACTTAATCAACCCTCCAATCACTATTCAAGCAACACAGAATCAGTCAACTCTTGGTCAAGCCTCAATGCAATCAGCAAATGTCAAAACCAACTCACAAGAATCAGGAAATTCCTACATGGATAAGAGAATTGATAACCTCTCCAATCAAGTCTCTCTACTAGTTCAACACTTCAGAAGCTCTCTTCCTCAAACCAACAATCAACTCAGAACCTCATCTAATCCACGTAATCTTGCTGTTGTGGAAGATGGGCGTGTTGTGATTCAAGGAAGACAAAATGTCCGAGGAAATTCTCAGAACATAATGGAAATGGTAATCTAGGACAAGGAAGGCAAATCATGTGTTACAATTGTGGTGGGCTAGGTCATATTGCAAGAAACTGCACTGAACCAAAACGTCCTCAGAACTCCGACTACTTCAAAGATAAGATGCTGTTGATGCAAGCACAAGAGAATGGTGTTAAATTGGATGAGGAACAGCTGCTCTTTCTTGCTGGTGATGAAGGAAACTCCTTTGATGCTGATGTGGATGATCAACCAGTCCAGGATCTTGCTCTAAATGACCCAAACATCTTCCAGGCTGAAGATTGTGATGCATTTGATTCTGATGTTGATGATGAACCTACTGCACAAACCATCTTTATGGCCAAGCTTACATCTGCGATCACATCGGCAAATCAATCAGGATCTTCCAAATCATCCATCATTTCTGAGGTACTCAAATTATATGACACATATGAAACATGTGCCATTCCAACGATACTCGATGAGGTTCATCAAACTAGTATTGTCACGCCAGATGATGTTGGTTTGAAAAACACTAATGTTTCCTCAAAACAACAACATATGGATAACAATAAAGAGTCTGATGAATCTAGTAGAGCATCTGAAGATACACATGTTGACGATGTGATGCACAATCAAAGGACTCATAACGAAGTAAAACACACCGACACTATTGATTCAAATTCTGCTGATATGGGTAATAGTAATGTTGTCCCATATGAGCAATACTTGAAACAAAGTGTCGAGACTGCTTTACCAAGTGATGACTCTTCCGTTAATAATGATACTTGTGAATATGATGAATATACTGCTGTTATACCTGATGACACCTTAACCACTAGGATTAATATTCTCAAAGATCAGGTGAATATGTATCAACAACGTGCAAAATTTGAGTTAACCGAACGTGAACAGAAAATGAATTGGCAAATGTGTACATATATTACCAAGAGGAATTTAAAGGAAGAAGAGTTAAGAGGGGAAATAAAATCTTTGCAAAATCAAATCGATCAAACTGTTAAACAAAAACAGGAGATTCAAAACAGTGTCAACACACTAAAATTAGATTTTCAAAGCAAAGAAACCAAACTTCTAAACGATTTTTCCCAATTAAAGGCCTTAAAGAACAAGCTTGAAAACAAATTGTACACACAAGGCCAAACCATTCAAACTGCTCAAATGATGCATAAGCACATTAAGCTTCGTGATAAACATAGTGATAAGGATACAGGTGTGCCTAAAACTAATTATCTTAGGAGCGTTAGTGCCTCTCAACCTGCCTTATATGACTATAATGTGATGCTTAAGCCCAATCATGATTCCCCTGATGTGCGTGATACAGAAGAGATTGTTGAAATTGAAACAGAAAATAGGAAAAGACTTGAGGATAAGATGAAGGATCCCATGTGCATAGCAAATCGTGTTAATATCAAGCCCCATAACTACTATAAGCATAACCGATTGACTGTTTTTGTGCCACAAACTAAGTTAACCCCTGAACAGATTTTTTGGGCATTAGATGTGAAAAAATGAAAGCTGAACTTCTTATGGCTTCCACTCCCCTTAAGTTTGCTAAACCCACGGTGTATCCTCCCAATACACCCATGAACCTAGTTCAGATAGCACTTCCCACTCAATGTAAAACTCTTATTAGCATGTATGTACTATATCAAATGTTTGCGGAGTTTGACAAAACGTGTAAAAAGAGGATTACTCCAACGGGAATTACTGAGGGGGAAAGGGGTTTTGAAGTTACAAAAGAATGTTATCTCACTGAAGTCATTCCATTTTTTAAACAAATCAAAAACCATTTTGAATTCATGGAAACATCACTTAAACAAGAGATAAATGAAATGAAAGAGGTGTTTAAAAACCAGGAACGTGAAGGAGATCAAACTGTATTGGATCTTTAACATAGTGAAATTGCAAGGAAGAATGCTCTTATCATGAATGATAATTTGATTGTATGTGCATTGCTCAAGATGTGTTTTATACTGCTACTGATTCTTCTTTAACTGCTTCCCAATTTCATGATATGTCTGTTACTTTAAAGATTTTCCAGAATCGTGTTGTTGAGCTTGAAGGGGAGAATTTAAAACTGCGCCAAAAAATTCAAAAAGATGATCATGATAACATGATCAAGCAATTTTCAAAACTATAGGTTGATAATCTTAACTTGCAATTAAGATACCAACATCTAGAAGAAAGAATCAGAAATTCAAATGCCAAGACATCTTCGGATGCTCCTGAATTTGATGCATATTTTGAATTAGCCAAAAGGGATGAAAGGATTCAAGCTCACACTAACACGATTCGGAAACTGAAGCTTCAAATTGCACAATCTAAGACGAATAAATGTGATGTGTTTGATTCCCAGAAACATCCGAGTTTAGATTCTCAATATCTTCAACTTCAAAATGTCATTAACGATTTGAAATACGAAAATGATTGTTTTCAAGGTAAAAACTCTAAAATCAAACAACATTACAAAGAGTTACATGATTCGATGAAGATCGTGCGTGATAAAAACAATGAAAAGATAACTTCTTTACTCAAAGAAAATGAGAATCTAAAGACTCAAGTGAAAGGGAAAACAAAAAGAACTGATGCTGATGCCATTCATATTCCTCTTCCCCTTAGCAATAATGCGTTTGTTCATAATGAGTACGTTAGGTATCTCAAGGATTGCCTAGATATCCTCTGCGAAACTATTGAAGAAGTTAGAATTGTGAGTCCTACAGATATTGGCATCCGTGATGTGTATTATCTCACCAACAGATCATATGAGCTTTTAGATTATGCCATTGGTACATGTCCTAAGGCTGATTGCATGCGTGATAAGTCTAATGATGTTTCCTCTAAGGTTAAGTACAAGCATGTTGCCTTTAAAGTGCCCATAACTTCACCAAAACATAACACATCAGATACCAAAAATCAAACAGCAGTTTCTCGTTCTAATGTTCCCATCATTAATTCTACAGGAGTAAAAGCTGTCACTAATGCTAGCGGGTCAAAGTCTAGTTATAATACAAGGAATGATAGGACTTCGCCAGCTAAAAGTGCTCAAGGAAAGAAAGTAGAAGACCACATTAGGAACAATAAAACTAATCTGAACTTTGAGAATCGTGTTGATTCTAGTATTAGCTCTAGGCATACTGTAATTAATTCGAATTCTAAAACCAGTTGTGAGATCTGTAATAACTTTTTAAATTTTGGTAATCATGATCTGTGTGCTAAGACATGTTTGTACCCTTCTAAAATATCCCCTGGTTGTCATAATGTTTATTATAATCGTGAAAAACATGTTTGGAAAGCAACAGGAAGGAAGTTTACTAATGTTGGCTATCATTGGAGGCCCACTGGAAGAATAATGCCAATAGGAAGTCTTCACCCCTTTGCCAAACAGTCTGATCCTAAGTCTCCCAACATTAGGATTTGGAAGAAATCTGGTAGAACGTTTCCTATAGGAACCCAATGTGCTAACCATAAGTCTAATTCCCCAGCATATCATGTTATGACTAAGGTCACTATTAATTTTTCCAATTCTGATGTTTGTACTAACCAATCGGAACCACTTTTGGTTGGGGATCCAAGTTTGTCCGTTATCCATATCTGTCTGATTTCAAATGCAGGTCGTACAAATCGCCCTGTGGTATTTGGACTCAGGCTGCTCAAAACATATGACAGGGGATTGCTCGCGGGTCAGAAATTTTGTGAAAAAGTTTATCGGGACTGTTAGATTCGGGAATGATCATTTTGGTGCAATAATGGGTTACGGAGATTATGTGGTTGGTGACAGCGTTATCTCTCGGGTATATTATGTAGAAGGTCTTGGGCACAATCTATTCTCCGTAGGTCAATTTTGTGACTCAGATCTAGAAGTTGCCTTCAGAAAACACTCTTGTCATGTAAGAAGATTGGATGGGATGGATCTCTTGAAAGGCAGACGTGGCACAAACCTCTACACTATATCCATTGAAGACATGATGCTATCATCCCCAATCTGTCTACTATCTAAGGCTTCCAAGACTAAGTCATGGTTGTGGCATCGTCGTTTGAACCATTTGAACTTCGGAACCATCAATGAACTTACGCATAAAGATCTTGTTCGTGGCATGCCCA
>LBNU01027241.1:65863-83898 GCA_014162995.1 Artemisia annua | reverse complement strand
AAAAAAAAAAAAAAAAAAAAAAAAAAAAAAAAAAAAAAAAAAAAAAAAAAAAAAAAAAAAAAAAAAAAAAAAAAAGCTAGAATCATTGAGACTCGTAAAAAATAAGAACCAAAAAGTACCCGTAAACGAACCGGACGAACACGAACGGGGCCTTGTTCATGTTCGTTCATTTAATTTTAACCACACAAATAAACGGACACGAACGCTTAAACGGACAAATTTTATTGTTCATGTTCGTTTATTAAGAAAATGAGTTGTTCATGTTCGTTTATGTTCGTTCATTAAAACACTAAATGAAAGTTAAACGATCGAACATAAATAAACATAGACAAACAAACATAAACTTTATTAAATTATGCACGATATATTGTTTTACAAGTGTTTTTTTATTTAAACAAACCAATTTTAGAATTATACAATTAAAATATATGTTATAAGAACATAAATAAATAAATGAACATAAACGAACGTTAACGAATGCATAATCAGACGTTCACGAATATAAATGAACGGATGTGACTTTTGTTCATGTTCATTCATACTAAACTAACGTAAAATAATGTTTATGTTCGTTCATTTAGTAAATAAACGAACATAAACGAACGGTTCATGAAATTTTCACTGAACGTTAGTTTGTTTACAGCCCTAGTCATCATGAGAAGATAAACGGGTTAGATAACAGGTTTTAAGCTACGAAGGCACGTTATCAGCTGACAGAATAATTGGAAAAAAATAAAAATAAAAATAAAAAATAAAAAATCTATCTTCTTTTTTTGGCATAGCCATTAGAGTATGTTATGTACACTTGACGAGCCGAGTCATATTACACTTCAAAAGAGATGAAATTGATACCTTGACTTAATATAACACATGACAGAGGACACAACTCGCAACTTGCACAAACAAAATGTAGGCTGACAAATCCCACTTACTACTTTCTATCACGAATTAGAAGCTAAATTTTTTTGGTAGCACGGTGTATAGCTGCTCCGATAGTATGGTGCACAGCTGCAGGAGATCTGAGCAAAGATGAGTTAGGGCTCAGGCCAACAATCTTCATCTCAATCTTGACACACCTTCATGAAGCAAAAACAAACTGGATTTCACTTAAGAGAATCAACCATTTTTGAGTTGAAGCTAGACAGAAGCCAGACTTTAATGAGTTCAAGACACATCACAACCATTTTCAGGGTGTTTCTAAACCAAATTGAACAAATGCTTGAAACCAAATATGCCCGATTCTGTTAGACTCTATCTGAGAATAATCCGGCTTTGTTATTCTATCAAAAGTTTAATGAACAATTAGAACGATATGAAAGCTCTCTCTAAGTTCGCACCACTTAAATATGCTATTCATTAAAGACAAACAACAAAGGAATGTTGCAAAATTATGTCTCTTATCTGAGAACCAAGTGGACAAAATAGAAAAAATAAAATATAACGCAGTGATTCCCTTTTATCAGCTTATGACCTTTGAGACTACTCCGGCACCGACTGTCCTGCCTCCTTCTCTCAGAGCAAATCTTTGCCCTGTAAACCAAAAATTAAACCATATAAATGCAATGTCATATACACTATTAGAGTACGTTGACAACGAATTAACCCGTTACTCAATCCACTTGCTTACAATAACAATGTAAATTCTTTTTTGATAAAAGCTGTTTAGGAAGTTTTATGTCTTTATAAACAATTAGGATGTCTTTTAACCCAGTTCCTTTTTTGTTGAAAACCTTTTAGCTAAACCAGTTTAATAAGTTACAGCTAAAACATAACCCAAATCAACCCATATGTAGGTGTAACTAGGTCAAAGCTACAACCTCAACAAATAAGTGCAAATAGCCAAATACCAATGAAAAAAGTATAGAGAATATGTTACTCCATCTTTGTACAGTGTCCATGATAATTACAGTATTATGTGTGTCACATACCTGGTTCTAGAACAACTGGTGTAATTAGTTCAAAAGCAGCAGTGACATTGTCTCCAGGCATAACCATCTTTACGTTTTCAGGCAAATCTACTTTCCCGGTGACATCAGCCGTCCTCAAATAAAACTGAGGTCTGTAGTTTGAGAAGAAGGCTGTATGACGACCACCTTCATCCTTTGTGAGAACATAAATTTCAGCCTCAAACTTCGTGTATGTTTTTACACTACCAGGCTTTGCAATGACCTGTACAAAATGAAGGTAATAAACAAAAAATCATTAATCAATACTGTTATATGTCAATATGTGGTATCAATTTGTATTGGGTCGCAAAGATAGAAACTTGATAAAAGATCATAAAAGAAAAATGGGTGTGGAGAAAATAATCAGTGTAAACAATAGATAATGACCAGCCATGCTAAAAATTAGATTAACTTTGCCCCATCCAAAATTGGTAAGCTTAAAGAGAGTTGTAAAATTAAGTCGATTCCAACAAATTCAATTACCTGTCCTCGCTGGATATCAGTCCTGCTTATTCCACGTAAAAGGAGACCGACATTATCACCAGCCTGGGAAACATAGGAAAAAAAATATATAAAAGTCAATATCACATGGAAGATCAATAGCTAAGGTTATAAACTAAATATCACTTACTTCTCCGTGATCTAAACTCTTCTTGAACATCTCAACACCAGTGACCGTAGTTTTTTTCGAACCCTGCAAGCACAAAACTAATATTAAGGATCCACTCCAGCAGAAACTTATTACTCAGAAAAGTAAGTCAAACAAACACAATGAAACAACCTGCATCAACCCCATGATCTCAACTTCCTCCCCAACTTTAATCATCCCTTGTTCAACACGACCAGTAGCCACAGTACCACGTCCCTACATAGAAAACAATTATGATATAAGGTATATTAGTATGCCTTTTAGGCTTTATTTGGAAATAAACATTATACACTGGGTTAAGGTACCAACAATTACAGTCGTTAGTTTATTATACATGGTAATCCTGTCAAAGTTCAGTTCATTATGCTACCATACCTCAGAAAAGTACCAACTTATTAACATAAAAAGCATATTGATGAGATAATTGTAAATACCGCAATTGAGAAAACGTCTTCTATTGGCATTAAGAATGCCTTCTCCTTTTGGCGCTCAGGTGTAGGAATGTAATCATCTACAGCTTCCATCAACTTCAGGATGGCATTCTTACCAATTTCATCGTTAGTTCCTTGTAATGCTGATAAGGCTGATCCTCGTACAATGGGAATTTCATCCCCTGGAAACTTGTAGAAGCTAAGAAGCTCTGCCACAATCACAATTTGAGATAGATAAGCGTCACAGAAACAATTTAGGTTACCTTAACCTTGAACAAGTAACAAGATCAAGTTTTACCTCGAAGCTCTAGTTCCACAAGTTCTAGCAACTCAGGATCATCAACTGCATCAACTTTATTCAAAAAGCACACAAGTGATGGCACACCCACCTGCACAGTGGCATAGCATGATTGTAGTTATACTTAAAAGCATTAAGTTAATGCTAAGAAACTCGCAGTTCAGCCAGCTGAAGAAACAAACCTGTCGTGCAAGAAGGATATGTTCCTTTGTTTGTGGCATGGGTCCATCAGGTGCAGATACAACCAAGATCCCTCCATCCATTTGAGCAGCTCCGGTGATCATATTCTAAAAAATAAATCAATTCCATCAGAACTGCAACATGTACAGAAATCCATATATATGAAAGATTTACATGACGAAACAAAAGAATCTGTTAAATATGGACCCAACAAAAACAATAGCACCCTGGTCAACGCAAGGTAATAACATGGCTGTCTTTTATAGCTGGTTAATTTTTAATCTAATAATCCACCTCAATGCATAACTAATATAGTGTAACAATATCTGTAGCCTTGAGCATTAAAACCAGCATATAAAAAGATGTCTTACTTTAACATAATCAGCGTGACCCGGACAATCGACATGAGCATAATGCCTTTTAGCGGTCTCATATTCAACATGAGCCTGCATAACCAAACAATAGGGGAAAACATGAATAAAGTAGTTGAATCACCAATGTTAAGGACTACATTTATCAGCGACAGACGAAATGAAATGAAATGAAAACGTACAGTTGCAATTGTAATTCCTCTCTTTTTCTCTTCAGGTGCCTTATCGATTTCATCAAAGGCTATAGCCTTGGCTTTCCCCTCATCAGCAAGTACCTGAAAAAAGCACATAACTTAGGCGACTTATAGCATAGAAAGCAAGAACTAAGTAGCAAAATAAAACTATCTAACCTTTGTGATTGCTGCAGTCAGCGTTGTCTTTCCATGATCAACGTGTCCAATCGTTCCAACGTTAACGTGAGGTTTTCTGATAAAACAAATAACACCATAAGAAGTATGAAAAGATATTCAATGTAACAATAGATAGCAAAACAAGTAACATACTTTTCACTTCTCAAACATACCACGTCTGCCACTATTGCTACTTGCTAAACAGACCATGGTATGTTCAAGGGTGGAGCTATTAAGGGACTGAGAAGGGTCCCGGCCCCCTTAGGCCTAAGCCCGTTAGTGTATTTTTTTCGCGATTTCATGTGTTAATTTTTTTTCCCCATCTCGGCCATCCCATTTAATGTTCTTCCGAAAAAAAATTTTGTTTCGGCCCTCCCAATTTTTTTTTTTCTGGCTCCGCCACCGGGTACGTTTGGCGACTGTTTGTTTTGATAAAGCGTTTGGTAACATAGTTGTATAGTCATAATTTGTAAGCAGAAACACTAGTTTCTCGTAAATGCTACTAGAAGTAGCATTTTGATTTGGAGCGTTTAGAAAATGTAGCTTGTTTCCAAACAAGCATTTTTGTGCAAAACCCTAACCGCTCGTTGCTTCAAAACCTCTAAATGCTTTTCCGAAACATAACCCATAACTTACAAGTCTCAAATATATATATAAGAAACATACTAATCGCTTTTCCGAGAAACGTCTATTCGTATCGAAATAAATTTCAAACTATCATTTCTAAATTTTAAAACCATATTAATTAAACATAATACATGAATTAATTATGATTTATATAAAGTAAATAAAGCACGTGATGAATTAAAACATAATAAAAATATTACGTTCTAGTGAAAGTGGCCATGGATCTCCACCAAGGGTTAGCAGCAACGGCGCTGTTGTCATTTCCGGAGTCAACGATTGACGGAGATGAAATGATGGATCCTCCACGACACGTGGATCTTAGATGAGGTGATAGTTTGTTGATTACACGTCGTGAGCTAGGGTTTCTGAAGGCAACTGACGCCATTTCTGTTGAAAAAGAGGGGGGTTTTGATGGGTTTTAAGGATGTGTGTGTGTGATAACAGTGTGAGTGTCTTCCAAGGGTTTTGTTGTTGAGGTGTTTGTTGTTGGGCTGTGATGTGTTATTGGGCTTTTCGTCATGACCTTCTTGTTTTATGTAAACACACCAATGTAAGGGTGCGTTTGATATGCTGCGAGGAATGACAATGGATATGAGTTTGATAGTAGTGGTGGGTCCCTCAACTATGAAAGATCCATTCCCCCCTCAAGAGTTGTATATGGAGTATGAAATATATTAGACTTTCATAGTCATAGTTGTTGGCCCAGGCATCCTAAACAAACACAAACTATCACTTTCATAGTGATAGTTTGATTCCCTTAGTAGGAAACCAATCGCACCCTAAAACTTGACCTTCGGTTACTACCAGGGTGCTCAAGAATCGGTTAATAGTCACACGAACCGAAACCAAAAATGAACCGAACCGAATTAAATATTTGGTTTTTAGTTTGGATATGATTTTAGCACAAGAAAAACCGAAAAGAATTCAAATTCTGTTTTCAGTTCGGTTTAGTCCATTTTGAATTCGGTTCAGCTTGGTTTTCGGTTTTAACCCAGGGAAAAAAAATTAAGGTTTTAACCCCTAATTGAACCGAATTAACTGACAATGAACACCACTAGTTACTACTTAGTAAATTATCGGGTAGAGCGAGTTTCTTTGACTAAGATGTACGCGGTTTAATTGAGGTATCTACGTGATCTTCCTCAAATGTGTATCTAGTAAGGTTTGAACTCAGGAAGGTAAGTGCTTTACTACTGGGCTATTTGATGGTAATTTTCCTATGTCATCTTTCATTTACCTGATTTGGTCGTGTTTGTTTGAACTTATACATGAGCTTACGAGTCGGCTTATTTTGTATCTTATTAGTTATTATGATTTAAAGACGGAAAATAAGTTTATAAATTGGCAATAAGCTTTAAATTAGTCTAAAATTTATGCTTATGGAATGTAAGCGCGCGGATCATGTAAACTCATAAACCATTTACAAACTCAAACAAAGTTTCAGTGCCACGTTATTTTCTATTTTCTATCTTTCCAAAGCCCAACTGAAATAATGATGGGATCGCTCACTTTGTATAAAAGATTATTCATTTGCTTTATCATATACAGTAGCTAGTATATGACATGACAATGTTGATCTTAACCAAGGTGGGTCTCGACGCGTCTTTGGACACCATTGATTTTCGCGGCGTAATATTATTTTTTGTAGAATATCTTGATTTTTCGTAAATGCACTTCGTCCAAAGATATTGTGTTTATGATCTTGTTTAGTTTTCGTTAAATGCACCTAATCAATTTATGACTTGGTTCCGTCCATGATCTTACCTCTAGGTTCAAGCATTGAAACTAATTTTTTATTAATCGTTCAGGTAACAACATAGTGCATATGGCGTAACCTCGCTAGATGGTTGTTACGTGATATTCAACCCTATGTGGTATTTGGTCTTTGACGTCATAAACCTAATGTGTTGGCACTATTGCTCGAGTTTAATATCAAAGAAACAAAAAACGGAATACTTCCAGTCTGGTTTATATCGTAGTTAAACCTCCATTCTGTTTCCTTCCATTTAAATTTCTGCCCAAATTGTCACATCGAATGGTTTTAGGTCTGTTTGATAGGTGTTTAGTCACATGTTAATAGGAACAAGAACATGTTTATAGCCCTAATTATATTAACAAAGATACTCCGAACCACCAGCAATAACTTGGCACGTCGTCAGTAAAATCTTCAAACAAAAGTGTACTAATTTAGGGGATACTTTTATCTAAACCATTGAAACCGAACCCACGTGATTCAGGAAATCACATCAGATTCCCTCTCATCACATACACGCATTGATACAATACACTATCAACATGACAAACCTATTCGTAAAAACACCACAACCCTTTTTGCCTGTTTAGAAATGTAACGACATAAGCTTAAAAGATGCCATTGCTTTCTGTTTGTTTTCTTCTTTTTGTCTAATAACTTTTCGATCTATTTTATCAAGGAATGAACAGATCTTAAGATTTCAAAACGCTAAACAGTTTCAAAGAATCCAAACTGTTTATTTTGCAATACAGCCTTTAAATCATTATATTCAGACATTTTAATCAGTATATATGGTACTAATGTAGTTTCATAATCATATCTAGCACACTAACTATTACTAAGACGGTTAATTTTTATTTTTATTTTTATTTTATTTTATTTTTATTATTATTTTTTTTGACAAAAAGTGTTTCGGGTCAACCTAACATGTTTTAGTACGAAAGGTGTTTTTGGTTAGCCAAACCGTTTCAACTTGTACCAAGTTTATTCATTTTGACACGAACTCGCTTAGACCCGTTAAATTTACTGTCTACCCATTTACCACCTCTATATTTCACCTTGACAAAAAATGAAGCAACCAAGGTTCCTAGAATTTTTGTTGCATCTTTAGACTTTGAGAGCCAACGCGGGAATCATATTCTTCTTTTTGTATCATTTAACACACAAACATCTTATTAGCAAGGAGTCTAAAACCCGCAATCATTAGTTTAAGGGACTCCATTCACCAATTGGCCTATAAAGAATCAGATTCTACCTGACACTAGTTAAAGAAATAGCTATTTACGCTTTCTTTTTTATCTTGACTTGAAAACGATGGCACGCGGTAGTGGAATAGAATCCGAACTCAATAAATAAACTAGTTAGAAGTGTGATCAGAATCGTTCTTGGATGCCTTTTAGAAGAATTGCCTAACCTTTTTTGACACTTTCACTGTTTTTTCCTTGAAACTGAAGATCAAATCATGAATTTCGTTGTCCCCGTCGCCTATTAAATGATCAAGAATCCTCTAAACACATCAAAAAACCATCACATGGCGAAAAACCAATCGAGTCAAACCCCTTCAAGGAGTTCATGTGAAAGGATACGTAAAGCTACATTTGGAAGATTTCGTCGTGTAGACATCTCAGTATCACCTAAACCGCGTGTTTCCTACACTCAACCAATGGCTCTTCACCAACCCATTTTGCCAAACGAGATCCCAATCGAGCATGGCCCACCTCCGGAGGTAAAATCTGTTAAAAATGTCCACTTTTCTTCAGAGAATGCCACGAAAAACAACCATGGAACTGGTGGCAAGGAGTTGGTTGATCAAAAGACATTTGGTGAGTCAAGGTTCGATAGCTTTATTGATCGTACGAAGCTGAAAATGAGTGCTCCATCTAATGTTGGTGCTGCAAAAAACTTGAATAGGCATGACACTTTTCACGATAAGGTAACAAATTTTATTGATCGTGCAAAGCTAAAGTTTAGAGCTACATCTAGTATGGGTGCTAATGGGAAGAATGTGTCATTTAAGCATGATTATTGATCAAAGTCTACCACCATGAAAATAAGCTTAAAGTGCAACAAGGTTATGGTGGTTTGCATGAACTAAAATTGTATGTGTTGTTATTGGTTTAATTTGGTGTATTATTATATATATGCGTGTTTAAATTAAGTACTTTTTGTATAAATATCATGTGTTTATGTTTTAAAAAGATGTGCAGATGTTGTATATTGTGATTGTGTTCATGGTTCAGCCAGAACAATATTCATATGGCTCAACGGATGTAATTTGGCATACCCGAAACTTTTTAAACCAAGTAATTCCTTTCGATTAATGATTCATCTGATCGAGAAACTAGTTTTAGCAGATGAACTGAACCTTATATATATATAAATACAAGCTACACTTAATCTCTTGCCACTTTGCATATTTATTTTCTTCTTTTACCTTTTTTGTTTATTCTGTAAACATGTCAAACAGCCAAACCAGCTAAACCACGATCGTGCACCGCCTTATTTGGCGATGAACTTACGGATCTAATCAATCACACCACGAGCTAAGTTGTAATGTTCAAATGGTAGTGTGTGTGGTACCATGTAGTATTAACAATGTAAAATTATGGAGCCATCATATCAGGAAGGAACGACGGAACTATTAAGGCCCCGGCCCCCCCAAACTTTGCGGTACCTAGTGTAAAAATTATAGGTTTTAGGGATAATTTAGTTGTGGTTACAAACAAATCTCCGATTCGGCCCCCTCAAAATAAATTCGGCCCCTCCAAAAAAAATGTTCAAGTTCCGTCTATAGGAACCCATAGGATATATAGCACATTGGTCGTAGTCTATGCAAGAACGAAACTTATGCAAATAACCTAATACTTAAGTTTATAAGCCATACAATCAAACACAATAAGAGAGTCATCAATCATATGTTAAGGGTCAATGTGCTCAAATCAACAAATATTACAGATCATTGCATACACAAATCATTAAATTGCATGGAAAACGACTTGCAAAAGATGGTAAAACAGCGACAAAGTACACGGCTGTGTGATGTTGAAGGATTGATAGATGTCGAAAAAAAAGGCATAAAAAGGATAGTGAAAGACGTCGTTAGAATCACTTTCGATGTAAACGTGTTATATGGATCTAAGAGGTCAATGTTTTGGCTACGGTCGTGTGATGTTACAAGCTGTTCTTGTATTGTTTTAGGTTATGGGTTGTTTGTCATATGTACTAGTTTGGTTTTGCACTTTGTTCGAACTTTGATTGTACTAAGGTTTGGTCCGTTTGGATCATGGGAAAAGCATCTGAAACTGATTATTTACATTTTGTATGCATTAGTCATGATTTCTATGATTATGAAATTTGGATTTTGTACTTTTCGTAGACTTGGAATTGTTATTAAGAATT
Organism: Artemisia annua; assembly: GCA_014162995.1. Classification (NCBI taxonomy): domain Eukaryota; kingdom Viridiplantae; phylum Streptophyta; class Magnoliopsida; order Asterales; family Asteraceae; genus Artemisia; species Artemisia annua. The sequence goes on along the minus strand of LBNU01027241.1, from coordinate 73,894 downwards.
GTTCGAAATTCTGAACCCTTTTATATAATACCGCAGTCATTTTGGTGAACTTCTAAAATTTTTGGTACTACGGTGTTTGGGTTAGTTTTTTGGTGAGTTTCAACCGATTTAATCTTAAAATCTTCCATTTTGCTCAGCGAAAATTCAATTGAGGAGAACAGATACCCGCAGAAAAATCCAAAACAATGATCGGGTATCCACCGGGTAGTGGGCGTGAGTACATAGATGGATATAATAAACGGGTTTGGTCACAGGTGCACTAAAACCTGGCCCAAACCCAGCCCGTTCACATCCTGTGACTCTCAGTATGTAAAACTTTCAGTTTGACAATATATATAATATATTGTTAAGAATATCCCATACGAAAAAATACCTAAATAAATGTCTTGCTTTAACTTAACTTTCGTACATGGTACGCTAAGGTAATGAATCCATAACTCGGAACGAGTAATTTTGCGTATAAGTTGTGTTTTCATGAAACACCTTGTATTACTAATAAAATCGATAACGAGGTTGCATGCGGTAACGAAATACGTGATTTCATGTTAGCTTGTATTTTATCAACCATGTAAACATTAATACTTGGAGATAAAACTTAAAAATTTAAAATGCAGCTCGCTATAAATATTTCGGTCAAAACTGCATCATCTAAGNCTTTTTGTCATTTTTTAGTTCTTTGTGAAGGAAATGTTTTTTATTCTTTAGAGAACAGTCGAGAATTTTGAAAATCCGTTTAAATGGATTTATAACTTTATCTTTTTAAAAAGATGAAGTTGGATAGTGATGATGGCGATGATAATGTGGAGATGTTACCAATGTAATTAGCAAGGCTGTCAAACTCGCGAGTTTACACGTAAGATCGTACGATCTTACGTGCACATCAGTCAAAATCATGTAGGATCGTGGTAGGATCGCATCTGAGGTAGGATCATAAGTAAGATCGTAGGATCGCACGTAAGATCGACACGCGATCCGAGTTCACATTTTTTTTTTTTTAATCTTTTAAGTCCATCCCACTTGCTTAGGCCAAAAAAACAAACATGTGTTTTACTAATGTCTAATAATTAAACCACTATTGTTTCATTTTCTAAATAGATTATAGTTTATACATAGTTTTCTGCTTTTCTAAATAGATTATAGTCAAAAAGTGTTCAATAGATTAATTTACTTTATTTCACTGTGATTAAATTAATCAAAGGGTATGTTTTGGAATGTCACTTATGAAACGTTTGTTTTGTTGAAATCATGTTGATGGCTCGTATGTTTTGAGACATTTAGGACTATGTTATGTAATATTATTTCACTAAATCGTTAATGTAACGATTGAAACTTGACTTTTTTTCTGTTTTACTATTACTTTGGTATTTGAAATTTGAACTTTGTCATTTTCAAGAGGATATTATATGAATTTATCTTTGACGTTGAGTAGAAATGTAAAACAGTTTGACTCATATATCATTGTTTACAAAATATGACAATTTGGTAGGATCGTAGGATCGCGAGCCGATCCTACGATCTCGATCTTGCAAAGACAAAAACGATCCTGTGCGGAATCGCGATCTTGACAGCCTTGGTAATTAGTGTTAGATGAGATACCTAAATAGTCGGAAACCCCGTCTTTTTTCTTCTTTTTTTCTTTTTTGGTTAGAGAAAAAAAAAGTGAGGATTGGTATATTTGGGTTTTCATTTTTCAAGTTAAAATTTGAAAATCGATAATTTAAATTTTTTGGAAAATTGTTGAAAAAAGTGTGACTAATCAGGTTTTTAGTTTTTTCATTTTTCTATAACTCTTATAAAAAGTTGAGATATTTTTTCACCAACTAAACACACCTATTAATTGGTTAATAATCCAGTTTTGTGTAATATCACATAAGCTTTTTTTTTTTTTTTTTTTTTTCTTTAATAAAAATAGACCAANGTTTTGAAAGATTATTATTTTTTTTTTTTTTTTTCTTGACTAAAAATGAGCCAAAGTTGAAAGTAGTCATTAGGATCTATATCAGGCCATGGCCCATTTCATCTCATCAAAGTCCACGGGCCGAAAGGGTTCAACAGTCAAGAGTGTTTCTTGGGCCTTCATAAGTTCACTTTGTCTTATTGCTTGTTTTGTTTTATATAAATAAAACTTGGTTTACAGATTAGGAAAATAGATAAAGAGGAATTATACTTCCAACAACTAAAAGAATCTCTATTATTGTTGTTTTGCATAAGTGATCTCATATCCTGTTTGACATAATATTATATGGAAATGGAACTTATAATTGGAAGTTAAATACTACATTAATAAGATATTTTTCAATAGAATCTCTTATTAAACGGCATGAGTCTGACTTTTTCCCAAAAAAAACAATATATGTTTGAGATGTCAGAATTTACGTTTCAAGTAAATTAAAACAAAATGGTGTTTCTTAGTTTATGTGATGGGATGATTATAGCTTAAACAATACCATTAGGATAGAAACCCTATAAATATATTCCGTACATTATAGAATTAATAGTAGTCCTGTTCTATAGCGGTTATGGAGGGCACATAAATGAATTAGGATCCCAAGTCAATGCTTTCTTTGGGATACCATAAGGCCAAATACATGCCATTAGAATATGCTATATATGTATTGTAATCACATGGACTAAATTGTAATTAAGTAAAGAAAAAACTATTTTTATATGGGTTTTTGTTTTCATGAATCATACTTGTGAACCTTTAGCAGGTGAATGAGAATTGTTGTTTTAAGTTATTTGAGGAGCGTGAGTCTTTAACTCAGATGTGCACGTCTCAGTCAACAACTTTTTTCTGACCACCTTCAAAATATCTACATGGCGACATTCGTACCTAATTTCTCTTGTGAGGATATAAGGATATCCAATCACTAAGCCACTTTTATGGTGGTTTAACATGTACTTAGAAAATTGAACTATCATGACTAAAGGTTGTGTAACAATAGATTTTTAATAGTTTCATAGATGGATTGTGTTTTGTTTTACCTATAGAGATGGTTATTTACACGTTTGATTAGTTTTGACCATCCAGTGTCAAATAATTGTTTGAAGCATGCATTTAGTTGTAAAAAGTATATCATGATAGATATGATTATAATCATTATATGATTAGAAAGATACCCATGAGTCATATTACACTTTACTATTATTTTTTATTTTTTCTTTTGAAAGATAACATATTACACTATACGATTCATGAAGCAGCATAACCTAATGATATGTAAAATGACTTGAAACCTATATTGCATGATATACATGTCATGATACATAGGACAATGCTAATATCTCTTCACACTAGCAATAAGCTAAACTTACATTAGGGGTTACAAAATACATGTTAAAGTGTACGTTAAACCATGCCCCCTTATTGATTTTTCTTTTATAGGTAAGGGTCAATGTCAATACAAATAACTCTTTCTATAATTGGACATGTTAAGTGCCCTTTCTTCGTCTAGTAAAGGTTTTTGTAAAGGTTTTTATACTTTGATATCTTGTTATGATATTTTCTTTTCTTTCAGAAAACGATTATCAAATTTCAAATGTACCACATTTTTAGTATTATGTATCAAAAGCCACAAAATAAACAAAGTGGCAGTTGATGTTTCAAATTCGTACAGGTTTTTATATGCATGTTTCAACAAGCTCATTAGTTATACGTTTAAAAGTTGACAATTTTACGGGTACTATATTTTTCAACATAAATAAAAATATATACTAACATAGATGAATTAACTTTCTTAAAACTATATATTCTATATGGTAATATTCCAATCAAAATATACTCTTTTGTCTACTACATTGTTTACAATTTATTGATTCCGAGACAGACTCTATTTTGATTACCGTAATATTATATTTTTTGGACATTCAACTATCTAACAACAAACTATGGTTAATTAACATGTAAAACTTGTAATTTATTTCGATAAAATTATTACACCCTATCAATATTTTTATAGGTTAATAGTTTATAAATCAAGTTGATCGGATCAAATCTCGCGACTGCCTTTAAAGCTCAAATAATCCAGTACATCCATGATCCATGCACTAAAATGAGAGAATCCTCTTATTAGTTGTAGCCAACAATAACTCATAGAAAATGTGGCACCTAACAATAGAAGACTCTTCTTAATTATCTTCATTAAAATAGAAACTTCTAATAGACTTTTTTTTGTTTTATTATTAACACTTTTTAATTATTATAATAAATATTTATTTAATATGCTATATCAAATCTTGAATTTTATTTTATTAAAAAAATATATTTCAAATAAGCTCCTATTTGATATGGAATATCCAATTCAAACATTTTTCCTCATAAACGAAAGAAATACTAGTTAAATGTCAAATACAAATCGGCAGAGGTTAACATGTTTGGTATGCATGATGAATGAGTTAACTTTTATTTATTTATTTATTTATTTATCTATTTACTTATTTATTTATTTTTTTCTTTTTAATATGTGGTGGGTGCTTTGTAGGTTAATTTATATTTAATCTCTTTTAATGAATCCCACTCTTCACTTTATAGGTATGGTGGGCATGGGTTATGACATCAAACGAGCATGATCTCACTATAGTTCTATTATATTTTGACGAATTACATGTGATGTGTTGGAAATTTGTGAATAAACTTACATTAGAGTTTTTTTAGCACAAGAGTCTTGAATTGTTTTAAAGAGGTCTTAATCACTTGATTAATTGTATGATTTTACATCAACAGAAAAGAGAGAAAAGTTGTGTTCATGGTGTTAGCCTAATGACCCAAAAAGTGAGGTCAATAATGGTTTGCTTGCACATTCTCATGCATGAGTTTAATTAGCCTAATAGTCATGAATAGTGTGGTCAAGTATGGTTTATTTGCAATGGATGGAGGTTTACTTTTAATCAAAGCATGGGACAGCCTTCTAAACCTCTTTTAGTTTTTTAAACAACAAGATAGTTTGGTAACATGCATGTATGTTAACAGCGGCGGAACCAGGAACTAATTTCATGGGTAGCGAAAAAAAAAGTTAACCATAATTTTTTTTAACCGTACATTTAAATAATTAAAAAAACACAATAATAGAATAAGTTAAACAAATACCTAATAGATCTCAGAACTCTCCTCTTCGGTCTTTCATAGCTAGAAAACGAACCATTACATCTTCATTCGTTACTTCGTCAAATGTTTCTCCTTCGACATCACATACCATAGCATTGTTCAAATATCCGTCCCCCATTCGATTCTGCAAATCCGTTTTAATAAGCTTCATTTTAGAAAAGCATCTTTCAACAGTTGCGGTTGAAACCGGTAAAACCAATGCAAGCTTCAAAATCCGATAAAATAAAGGAAATGAGAGATTTTTTCCGGTTTCCACCATTACTTGAGCTAGGTGACAAATCCCATCCAAATTGAGAAATCTATCATCTTCCTTTACCGAGTGATAAAAGATTTTAAGCTCACCCAAAATACACCCGCTATCGTTCATATTAAAATCATCCGGATACATTTCAGAAAAGGCTACTATCTTAGATATGTCAAACTTAGAAAACCCATTACAAGGATTCAAACCTGACATATTTTCTACCAATGTAGTTGATACCTCATTGAACCGGTTCCCAAATTCTTGAATTTGCATATCCAAAACCGTATTAAAAACCTCAACCTCAAAATGATGTCGATTACTAATGACATTATTCCGGCTCCTTGGGTTACCATAACTTCCCATCATATCCAACACCGTAATACCCTTTTTTTCACAAAAAAGAAGTCACTTTTTTCAACATGTCATCAAACCCATTTTGTCTTAAATCATTCAATGCTTGTTTTGTTGCTTGAATCAACTTACTCGATTCCAACAAGTCTTGACTCTTTTTTTGAAGATGTTTTGAGAGACAATTTTTGTGGCCTAAAATTTCTTCCATCAAGTGTGCAAAAAAAACGAACTCAAATTTTTGAAAATAGGATAGAATACCTTTTGCACTAGTTCGTTGTTGAATGCTATCTCCTTCCTCTTTAACATAACAAAGGACGTCGACAACTTCCGGATATAATTTAAGCACACCTATTATTGTTGCATGATGAGATCCCCATCTTGTATCACCGGCTCGCCTTAGAGAACTCTCTTGGTTTAATCCTTTTCCAGTCTTAATTTCACCTGAAATAATTCCTTCTTCCACTCTCTTTCTTTTTGCCTCACGTATCATATCTTTTCGTTTGCAAGAAGCGGCAACCGTATTAACAACCATGTTGAGGTATTCATAAAAATCTTTAACACCATCATGCTTTTTTGCAACCGCCACAATCACTAACTGTAGTTGATGAGCAAAGCAATGTACATAATGGGCCGATGGATTATCTCTCAAAATCATAGCTTTTAAGCCATTAAACTCTCCTCGCATATTGCTTGCACCGTCATAACCTTGACCCCTAACCTGTTTAAAATAATAATAAACAATTAATAACATAAGCAATTGACTTTAACATAGTTGAAACTTGAAAGATTTAAGATACAAACTTAATACTTACTTGTGATATGCTCAGATCGTTATTTGCTAACATAGAATCAATGGCTTGTTTAAGAGTAGAAGAAGATGTATCTTTCACATGAGCAATTCCAATAAAACTCTCTTTAACAACTCCGAATTTGTCAGCATATCTTAAAACAACAGCCATTTCTTCCTTTAAAGATACATCACTAGACTCATCCACTAACAAACCAAACATATTATCTTTAAGTTCATCACAAATCCTTTTACTTACCTCTTTCGCAAAGCAATCAATAATCTCCTTTTGTATTAGTGGAGACGTCAACTTATTATTTTTCTTTGCATTCCCCAATGTATACTTACCAATCTCCGGGTTCATCTCACTAACCAACTTTAAATTTGAAAGAAAACACCCCTTAGAACGAGAACTCTCCGATTCATCATGACCTCTAAATGGTAATCTATTCTCTAGGTAGTGTCTAGCAATAATAACAGATCCTAATAATCTGTACCGATTTGCAACCTTTTCTTGTTCACTTATCAACTTTAGCTTCACATTAATGGCTTGCTTTTGTTTCAAGAGATCCTCACATTTTTTCATCGCTTTATTATGATGACTATTAACCGACCCAACATGATCTTTTAAGGCATTTGATTTACTCCAATTACAAAAGCCTTCACTTGAAAAAACATCTCTTCCACCTTGATTGCCAACGTTTTCTTTAAATAAATAACAATATAAGCAATAGGCTTTGTCTGTTTTAACACTATACTCTAACCACGGGTATGTATGAAACCATTGTACAACAAAACGTCTCTTATCTTTACCATACATTTTGGTTGGAAATTTATGATTTCGTGGTTGAAAAGCTTTTTTAACAAGATAGTGTCTTCTTTTATCATCCACTTGATTAGGATGATAACTAGCAATGGTTGGTCTATCAAAAGGGTCCGAAGGTAGATCATTCAAATCAAATCCATTTGGAATGGAACCCGAAGGAATGGAACCGGAAGGAATGGAACCAGAAGGAATTGAACCCGAAGGAGTTGAAACCGAAGGAATTGAACCCGAAGGAATTGAACCCGAAGGAGTTGAACCAATATCATCAACATTATTAGAACCAACATCGTCCTCTTGAAATTTTCTTTTAAAAAAATAAAAAAAAAAAAAAAAAAAAAAAAAAAAAAAAAAAAAAAAAAAAAATGCTAATTTATCATTGGAAAACGTCAAGTTAAAGACCAGGAAGAGCAAAGAAAAAAAAACATGCCGCCCCTTTTGCTTAAAAAAAATAGTAATTGACAATTGTTAATTTGTATATCTGCTTGACTGCTTCTTGCCCATCGATAAAAACCCTTCCTGCGCTTCTTGCTCTTGCCTTAGGTAATATTCATTTTCAAGTTTTATTCAAATTAATTTAATGAATAATTAAATACTGTATTAGGGTTGCCATTTTTGGTCAATTTATACATGTTTATTGTGAATTTGATTTCCTGATTAGATTGAAAAGATTGCAGTTTCGAGATATTAAGGTTCAGAATTGTATACTATTGTTTAGACGT
>LBNU01027241.1:51909-65499 GCA_014162995.1 Artemisia annua | reverse complement strand
GTTGGTCCAAGCCCACTAGTCCACTACATGAGTTTTAATAATAAGGCCCAAGCTAGTAGCCTACTATCAATTTGAGTCTAATTTTTTCTGTAACCATTTTTTCATTTGTATGTTTTTTTTATGTATGTTTTTGTATAGTTTTTATTTTATTTTTTTTTATTTTTTTTTTAAAAAACATTTAGTGGGCTAGCGAAATACGAAAGATAGTACGAAAATTTGTTTAGGGGTAGCGAAAATTTGTTTCAGGGGTCGCGAAATACGAAAGATAGTACGAAAAACATAAAACTATAAAAAAATTTCCACTACCGGGTAAAAGTTCAGGGGTAGCGACCGCTACCCGTGACCAATGAATAGTTCCGCCCCTATATGTTAACACTTAACACGATATTAAACAACACAAAATGGACCGGTTAAATGTGTTTGCATCGGGTTAAAGTTATTAAGAAGTGATTATTTCCTTTTTCAATCATGTCGACTTCAAAAATAAGTATCAAAAGTTCATTAAACATACACTTGTAGATGTTTAAATGTCTAAAAGCACTTAGGTATAGTTAGGCTTTAATAATTCATACTCGTATGCATCCAAAAATTTAGTCACAATTAGGCTTCATCGACATATAATTTGTCAACGTTTTAACAAAACCAGTTAGCTAGCCATTTAATGTAGAACTAACATTATTTAATAGCACAACATTCATATTTGTCAATAGCTAAACATTTGCCCAACACCTCATGCAAATATATTGATTCGATTTCATAACTAAAGATTATTTACCTGATTAAAACCTAATGCGTCATCAAAGTAAATAAAAAAGTATACGACTATCACCCAATTTAATTCATTAAGTTACAAATAAACGCAATATTAAAATTATTGGACTAAAAAACAGTTGACTTTGTTTTAGCACATATTTCTTTTCCTTTGTATGATATTATAAATTTATAATAACTGATTGACAACATTTCGTGACACAGATAGACAAGCAGGCGTGGGTACTATGATATATAATTAATAATTGAGTATAATATCGTGTTTGATATTTCTTGGGTTCTTGCTAAACTTATAAATTTATGATATAATCATTATACACAATGAATTATAAACGTTTTTGAGTACAGTAGGAACGATTGGAGGTGACAAAGATACTGTATATCATGATCAAACGATGTCGATCCGTAAGATCAACGTGTCTTGTCTCATATGTTAGTGTGATACCATACCATGTAGGCCATGCAACCTAGGAACAATATTGATTAATTACTTGAAAATGTATCGTGTTTGTCATTTTTTGTTATTATGTGTATTGAACAATTTTTACTTCTATGTAATGAACTTTAAATTTTCGATTATTACGTGTATTTTGTGACCATTTTACCCTTATATTTTTTTTCAAATTTAGAAGGGTAAAATGGTCATTTTACATGACTGAATAGTTACAAAATACACACAATAATCAAAATTTTAAAGTTTAATACACACAATAAGAAAAAAAATCAATACACACAATAACAAAAAGTAACGAGTTTAATACATTTTCAAATAATTAACCCAACAATATTTTCATCTTTAGAACAACTTAAAACATGATAAAACGACAATACATGCATTACAAATGTATATAGCTGGTAGATAAGAATACTGATGCATGTATGGCAATATCAAAATCACGATCACTCAATTTCGAGATATAATTGCGGTTTTTGAATATTCCAATACGAAATCACATATTTGTCCATCAATAGCCATTCCATGATGTTGCTCAAGAAAAAAACAAAATCATTACGTCGTATTTAGTGAACATATANAAAAAAGTATACGACTATCACCCAATTTAATTCATTAAGTTACAAATAAACGCAATATTAAAATTATTGGACTAAAAAACAGTTGACTTTGTTTTAGCACATATTTCTTTTCCTTTGTATGATATTATAAATTTATAATAACTGATTGACAACATTTCGTGACACAGATAGACAAGCAGGCGTGGGTACTATGATATATAATTAATAATTGAGTATAATATCGTGTTTGATATTTCTTGGGTTCTTGCTAAACTTATAAATTTATGATATAATCATTATACACAATGAATTATAAACGTTTTTGAGTACAGTAGGAACGATTGGAGGTGACAAAGATACTGTATATCATGATCAAACGATGTCGATCCGTAAGATCAACGTGTCTTGTCTCATATGTTAGTGTGATACCATACCATGTAGGCCATGCAACCTAGGAACAATATTGATTAATTACTTGAAAATGTATCGTGTTTGTCATTTTTTGTTATTATGTGTATTGAACAATTTTTACTTCTATGTAATGAACTTTAAATTTTCGATTATTACGTGTATTTTGTGACCATTTTACCCTTATATTTTTTTTCAAATTTAGAAGGGTAAAATGGTCATTTTACATGACTGAATAGTTACAAAATACACACAATAATCAAAATTTTAAAGTTTAATACACACAATAAGAAAAAAAATCAATACACACAATAACAAAAAGTAACGAGTTTAATACATTTTCAAATAATTAACCCAACAATATTTTCATCTTTAGAACAACTTAAAACATGATAAAACGACAATACATGCATTACAAATGTATATAGCTGGTAGATAAGAATACTGATGCATGTATGGCAATATCAAAATCACGATCACTCAATTTCGAGATATAATTGCGGTTTTTGAATATTCCAATACGAAATCACATATTTGTCCATCAATAGCCATTCCATGATGTTGCTCAAGAAAAAAACAAAATCATTACGTCGTATTTAGTGAACATATATTTGTTAGTAATACGTATTTGAGTCCATGTATTATTTGTATGGGCTAAGGCCCGAGTCTAGAAGATACGGTGTATTGGTATTTATATACCGAATGTTTTATGAATGCAAGAGACGTACGATTCATTATACTATCCCACATGGTATCACAGCCATAACATCGATCCCTTTTCACTAAACCCTAATTTTTTTTTTTCCAGTTTATTGTCGATCGTTAGCTCCACGTTTGATAGCTAGTCGACTGTTGTTTCCCACTCATAACGTCGATCGTTGGCTCTTGTTTGATAGCCAGTCGCACGTTGCTTGTTACTGCTTGTCGATTGTTGGTGCCCTTTGATACCAATCGACCTGCTCTTTGGTTTGTGTTTCTATTTTGTTGCCTACTGTTCTCACGCTACTGTTTCCAAACCCTAACCCTACTTCTCTCGTTACTATAATCCATATACCATCACTATGACAGTCACCGCTCCACCATCACCCGTGATTCTTTTATCCGACAAGCTCATGACTATCAATAACATTCCCACCCTCGTTCCGGTTAAGTTGGATGTTGAGGAGATGAACTACTCCTCGTGGACTTATTTTTTGAAGCATATTTGCAAAGGGTATTCCATCTTGGATCATTTACTAGGCAAGGCTCCGGACGATGCATCCTCAAGTGCTCCACCATCACCCCCCGATGCCGAATGGTTAAAGATTGACACCATTGTTCTTTCTTGGATTTTCATCACTTTGTCTCCGACACTTCAACAACGTCTTGTTAATGAGGATCCTCAAACGGCCAAGGAGGCATGGGACATCCTTGCTTCAATCTTCAATGACAATAAGCGCTCTTGCTCAATTGCATTGAAGGCCGAACTACGTACTATCAAACTTGGGGATCTAAGTATTGATGCTTACTTTCGGAAGATTGAAAACATGGCTTCTATATTATCAAGTTTGGGTTCTGCTATTAGCAACGACGATATTGTTACTTTTGCCTTGGAAGGGTTACCCGTGAAGTATGATAATGTTTCAACTATTATTGCTCATCGTGAAGTTTTTCCGGATCTCAAAACGGTACGGTCCATGCTTACCACGGAGGAGATGCGTTTAAAGACTCGTGGTATAGATACTCCCGTTGATTCTAGCTCTTCTTCACCGATGGTTTTGGTAGCTAACTCCAATCCCAACATGCGGCGTTCTAATAACTCCAATGAAAACGTACACAAACCATGTTTCCTTTTTGCTCAAGGCTTTTGTAGGTTTGGTGTCCATTGCAAGTTTCTACATGATGGTATACATAATAACCCAGTGAGGCGCCCTTCCATTGCTACTGCTTCTACGGGGACTACTTTGTCATCCACTGATATGGGTATGCTTCAATCTCTTTTATCTAAGCTTGGTATTCAGGGTGATCTCACAAGGAACAATTTGTCAAATGCTTTTAATCCTTCCAATAGTTCCAACCAGTCACAACATGTTACACACCCTATTGCATGTAATGCTGGTCCACCACCAGGTTTTAGCTTTTCGGCCCAACCCAAAAACTTGTATCAGCCCACTAGTCAAGTCGTGGGGGGTCCATATTATCCAGGAGGTCAGGTCGTGTGTTTGGGATCACATCAGGGGGTTCACAATTCTCTTACTAGGGGTTCACAACAGCAGCCGGGTCCATGTTCTGGTTTTGGGGGTTCACAACAGCAGCCGGTTCAGTTTCCACAGATGCAACAGGGTCACCATCATGTGCCAGGGGGTTCACATTCTACGCAGGTTCAATTTTCAACATCAGAGGGTTCACCTCAAGGGTCTACTGCTGCTAATGGTTTGCAACAAGGGGGTTCTTTGCTAGGTCATGAAACTACTTTACCTCATGCTTTTACTACTGAGACTCTTGAGGCTCCCGCTGCTGGTAATTGGAATATGGATACAGGTGCGTCCTCTCATATTAATGATGATATTAAGTGTCTTAATGATGTTCTTAATACGTGCATTTATCCCTCTATTGCGGTTGGTGATGGGCATTCTATTCCTGTCATTAACTCTGGCCATAGCATTTTGTCCACTCCTACCCGTCCCCTTATTTTAAAAAATGTTTTAATTACTCCTAATATTGTCAAAAATTTGATCTCAGTTCGTCAATTTGTTCGTGATAATTATTGTACAGTTGAGTTTGACCCTTTTGGGTTTCTGTTAAGGAGTTTCAAACGCGTCGGGTGCTGCTCCGCTGTGATAGCAATGGAGACCTTTATCCAGTCACTCAACCTTCTACCATTCCGCATGTTTTTCTAGCGAGTCAGTATACGTGGCATCAGCGTCTTGGCCATCCAGGAAGTGAAGTGCTACATCGTGTCCTTTCTAGTAGTTCTATTTCGTGTAATAAAGAGAAGTCTCCTGTCCTTTGTCATGCTTGTCAGCTTGGCAAACACGTGAAACTTCCATTTGTTAGTTCTACTAGTTTAGTTAATTCGTCATTTGATATTGTACACTCGGACTTGTGGACTTCCCCAATTCCGAGTCTTTCTGGTTTCAAATATTATGTCTTGTTTTTGGATCATTATTCTCAGTTTGTTTGAGTTTATCCTTTGGTTAATAAATCTGATGTTTTGTCTAAATTTACATTGTTTCGTAGCTTTGTTCGTACTCAATTTAAATGTGATATTAAGTCTTTTCAGTGTGACCATGGTGGAGAATTTGATAACCAAGCCTTTCATAAACTCTTTTCAGATAATGAGATTCAATTTAGATTTTCTTGTCCTCGTACTTCTCAACAAAATGGGAAATCCGAAAGGATAATTAGAACTATCAATAACGTTATCCGTACATTGTTATTTCAAGCACATCTTCCTCCAAATTATTGGACTGAGACTCTTAATATGGCTGCTTATCTTTTAAATATCTTGCCATCCCGTGCCATTAACAATGAAGTCCCCTTTACTCGCCTCTTTGGTTTAACCCCAGACTATAGTCTTTTGCGTACTTTCAGGTGTCTTTGTTATCCTCACATTGACACAAATAACAAACTCGGTGCACGGGCCACACCTTCACTTTTCTTGGGTCATGCCACCAATCATCGTGGTTATCGTTGTTTAGATTTGAACACCAACAAAATTATTCTTTCATGACATGTTACCTTTGATGAGGCTGTTTTCCCGTTTGCCACAAAGACATTCCCTATCACCACTCCCACTGTCAGTTCTTCTTATGATTTTTTGGATGATTCATCTAATGTCATCTATAATCTTATAAGACTTTCTCCCACCACTACACCTACCGCTCCTACACCTGTTGAGCCTCTCAGTCCATCTCCTGCCCCTACACCAACTCCTCACACACCGCCTGATACACAAACGCCAACACCTGTACCACAAACGCCTGATTCTCCAATTCCACCGACCACCGGTTCAATTCACCCCATGGTCACACGTGCTCGTGTCGGGACTACTCGTCCCAATCCTCGTTATGCTGGTCATGTGTCTACTATTTCTCCTTTACCTCGGTCTCCTAGTGATGCGTTTTGTAATCCTCATTGGAAAAATGCTATGTGTGATGAGCATAATGCACTTATTAAAAACAAAACTTGGTTTGTACCTAAACCCCCCCCCCCCCCCGATGCGAATATCTATACCGGTGTGTTGGCTATTCGTCACAATATCTTACAGATGGGCAACTCCTTAGTCGCTACAAGGCTCGTCTTGTGGCTAATGGTTGTAATCAGATAGAGGGTGTGGATGTTGATGAGACTTTTAGCCCAGTTGTTAAACTAGTACTATTCGGAACGGTTCTTAGTTTAGCTATTTCTTGACATTGGCCAGTACATCAGCTGGATGTAAGAATGCTTTTTTACGATGTGGGATTTGGCGAACAGTTTTATAATGTTCAGCCGCCTGGGTTTCGTGATCCTGTTCATCCTGATTATGTATGTTTATTGCAGCGTTCATTGTATGGTCTTAAGCAGGCTCCAAGGGCATGGTTCCAGCGATTTGCCAATTACATTACTACTGTTGGCTTTTCTCCCAGTCGTTGTGACTCATCTTTATTCATTTATAAACAGGGTGATGATACTGCATTTTTGTTACTCTATGTGGATGATATTGTGCTCACTGCTTCGTCTGATGGTTTATTACAGCAGATCATTGCTTCTTTACATAAGGAGTTTGCTATGACTGATTTGGGTGCTCTTAATTATTTTTTGGGTGTTTCAGTTACGCGTGACTCTTCTGGGATGTTTTTGTCACAGCGTAAGTATGCTATGGAGATATTGGAATGTGCACATATGGTTAATTGTAACTCTTCTCGGACTCCTGTTGACACAGAGTCTAAATTGGGTGATGATGGTGATCCGGTTTCTGATCCTAAGTTATATCGTAGTCTTGCTTGTTCTCTGCAGTATCTTACTTTTACTAGACCTGATATTTCATATGCCGTGCAGCAGGTTTGTTTATATATGCATGATCCTCGAGAGCCTCATTTCAATGCTCTCAAGCGGATTTTACGGTATGTTCGGGGTACATTAGACTATGGATTGCAGTTGTTTTCTTCCTCTACTTCTTCATTGGTTGCATATTCTGATGCTGATTGGGCTGGCTGCCCTACTACTCGGAGATCAACTTCAGGCTATTGTGTTTTTCTGGGCAATAATCTCCTCTCCTGGTCCTCTAAGCGTCAACCAACGTTTCTCGTTCCAGTGCTGAGGCAGAATATCGTGGGGTTGCCAATGCTGTTGCTGAAACTTGTTGGTTGAGGAATCTTTTACGTGAGTTACATACACCGTTGTCTTCTGCTACGTTGGTATACTGTGATAATGTTAATGCCGTTTACTTATCTTCGAATCTGGTTCAACATCAGTATACGAAGCATATAGAGATTGATATTCATTTTGTCCGGGATTTGGTTGCTGCTGGTCAAGTTAGAGTGCTTCATGTACCGTCACGTTATTAGTATGCGGATATTTTTACTAAAGGTTTACCATATGCTTTGTTTCAGGAATTTAGAACCAGTTTGAGTGTCCGGTGTCCTCCCGCTCAAACTGCGGGGGAGTGTTAGTAATACGTATTTGAGTCCATGTATTATTTGTATGGGCTAAGGCCCGAGTCTAGAAGATACGGTGTATTGGTATTTATATACCGAATGTTTTATGAATGCAAGAGACGTACGATTCATTATACTATCCCACAATATTCAAGGCGTTTGTTTGTCAAAACCCTACATTATTATAAAAGAATCGACCATTTTTTTTGAACGGCGGCTTTTACTAAAAGAATCGACCATTATTAGACCTTCTGAGTCAAAATAAATTTCACATAGCTTGTTGTCCAAATTGAACACATAAAGGCTAATTTTTTATAATAAAAGTTGACCAGTAATCTAATATTCAAGTGACATTTGAGTCGAAGTTTTCTAAACAAAAGTCTAAAAGATTTAATTATTAACCAATCATATCCAAAATTCACATAAACAATAAACTTGTGTAAACACGAAATAGAATATTTGAGTCATAAATTTAACATACTCTACGAACATTTTAATAAAAGATTTAGATAACGTAATATTTATTGTGCTGCAATTTGATCTCACGAATTAGTGATGCATTGTTGATCAGCTAAAGAAGATGGTTGTTGGTGTTAGCCGGTCGTGGGATGTGAAGTGATGGCAAATTCTTGTAGAAGATTTTATAACGTTATGTCTTTTAGGTGTGTTAGAAACGACTTAGATGATTTTGTCAAGTTTCTTTTGGCAAGAGGTTTAAACCTCACAACAACTCTCTACGAAGAAGATAAACAAACACCAATAACTGTGCAAATATCTAACCGGTTTAGATTGAGACGACCATTAAAATCTGCTAAGAAGTTTTTGCAAAACTAAAAACATTGAACCATCCCAATATTGAGAACACATAAGCTTAAAAATAATCCCTATTTACATATTATTGAAAAATCTTTGAGGACCATTCGGGTTACAAAAGACCATGCTTCATTTTTTTTAATCGTTGACTCTATATTTTCAAATACAAATTAAGTGCTTGATGTAACGGACCATTTGATATTTTTGGGGGCATTGGGTCATTGGGTGTGTGTCTTTTCAGAATTATTGGATTTTATAACTAAACAATTACTTGTGTAATAGTGAGTCTGTTAAACTTGTATGTTTTTTTTGAACAACTAATTTTTATACGCCTATTCGTATATCACATACCTCACACGTAGTACCTCACAAGTCACAATATCTCTTCTCTCTAATGAGACTTGAACATATAATCTTTAGGTTGATGAGTCACTCGCCTACCATTATACGAAAAGCCTTGCATGGGTGATTAAACTTGTATGTGTCTTCAAAAAGAGTTAGCGGGCTCTTCTAATAATTTACGGAGTATAAAATATGCGTATACATAAATTCCTGTCATATATCTTTTTGAAAGGAGTTTCCTGTTATCTTAGGTAACAAAATTTATACCATACCTAAGGTAACGGCTATTATTGTCGTTGTGATTATTTATAAAAAGTAAATTAAATGTTTGGTGGATTAGAATCTTTTAAGAGTCAGTTCCATTTTTATTTACTGCAACTGCAAGGTGACCATCGACATAGGGCAATTCTCATGTGCAACCCTTGACTTTTTCCAGAAAAGGAAACATGGCCAACCAATAACCATGGTTCTTGCTGGTCCCACTTCCACATATACCTAAGATGCATTAAAATATACGGAAATGCTGATAAAATAATTTTCAAAACTTTATTTTTTACCAAGTTAACCAAAAACTTGTATTTTTGCCTTTCTTTGGTTTTGGTGCTTGTTTTGGACTCGTCATTTCCATTGCATGGATTTTTTGTGATGTTGTAGCTTCTAAATTTAATAATTATCTTGGTTTTGATTTTGGCATTATAATTTGTCTTACTTTTCGTAAGAGTATTGATATGTGTTAAATCACATATCATTTATTTACCATTTTAAGACCAAAAATGACCAAAGACTAACAAAATGCCAAAGATATTCGTTGTTTTTGTGTTTTTACATATGCAGGAACGGATATATGAAATTTGGACAAAACCGAGTCAAAATCAACAAACACGAGCAAGAGATTGGTAAAGAGGTTAAGAACCGGAGCCGGGGAAACCTAGATCACATTTGAGCTCAGATTGGCAAAATAAGTCTTTGAAGAATCAATATTGTCAAGATTAGTCCTTGGATCTACTTTATAGATTTGACACTATTGGTCCCTAAATTTTAGATGTGTACAAATTTGGTCCTTGTGATTTTATCCTAAACCTTACACCTAAACCTTAACCAAATACCAATCCACATAATAAAACCAACAAATCCAATCCAGAAACACTACAAGCCCAAACCCGGCCTGCCAAAACTAAGCGAAACAGATACTAACATGAGATAAGCTAAAAAACATGATTACGGCTGAACAACTACAGATGAACATATAAGCACAATTTAACAAACAAGTAAGAAGTAATGACAACAACCCACAGACTTAACACTAAATACGCAGAATCTACAAGTACAATTTCCAGGGATGAACAATTATCAAGGGAACTTACAAGATCAGTACCTACCCCCACTGGAAATCAGGAGCATAAGCAACCAAACCATTCCGCCATCATTAGATAGCTCAAAACATCAATCACCATATCCAAATACACCTCAGAACCATGAATCCCATTACGCAAGTACCAAAATCATCCAAGATTCCCACTTGACTTTTATTGACCCAATTTATCACTAACTATGAGATGAGACTGCAATCCTTTCACAACCTTTCCTCCTCGAAATCTATTTGAGCTTATTTGAGCTAGCAATAACAACGTGAGTATACACCTTAAACTGAAAACTAAGTTTAACATTTTTATATTTTTTATATACTTGTTCTGTTCTTTTATTTTTTATATTTGTAACTGTGAAAATGAATATTGGGAAATGAGCAACAATTGTAACACAAGGCTCTCATAAGCTAGAGCTTATGAGATTGAAACGCTTATGAGCTTATCCTCACACAGAAGTAACAAGCAAGAAAATACAGAAGACCCGCAAACTTTAACAACCAACTGAAAATGAATTTATTACACTCATAAATCTCTCTCAAACGTTTAACAAAAGCTACTAACTGATTAGCAATAAGCTAAAAATATACTAACGTTTTTAAGCCTGAAATGAATTTGGGCAGCATAACCTATCTACGAATCTACACACTAAAGTGAGTAAAATCTTGACCTGCGCTATTTATAGGGGACCCGGATGAGCACTTGGGGTAGACCGGATTGGGATGCCATCCTCCAGAAGCAGTCTAGAAACAGAATCACGCCCACGAATATCATCCTGATCCAGTTTATCCCAAAATGTGCTAGTTTAGGATTCATGTTCTCAGCCTTCTGATCTTTAGTGACCTGATGTGTTAGAACAGCTTGATCTTAGCCCTTGATCTGTCCACTTTGCGCAATCCCGTCCGATTGCATTCTCTCTGACAATGTGCCTGTCATCTGTGGTACAACACGAAATCAACAGCTGAGGCATAGAGGTGGCGTGTCCAAGTGCCAGCACTGACATGTGTCCGACGTGACTTGATTATTCTTCCTGAGCACGCTCAAGCATGTGGGAAGGATCTTCTAGAAGCCTCAATGCTTGGTCAATATTGTATTAATTTACCTTGGGGTTAACCGGCTAATTTTGGTATTCCGGTAAACACCTTAAGGGTTCTAAGGAGCAACCCCAGGCAGCGGAAGCGGGTAGGGAGATTGGGGTGAAAGACCAGGCCGCGTTACCATACGTCTCCTGTTTATATTCTACCTTGCGTTTTCATTGAACCGGGTTGGGGACGGGTCGTCGGGCTTTTGGTTGGGTTTCTGTTATAAAAGGGCCATGGTAATCTAATCCTTGGGCTCTGATAGGATTGGGTTTATCAAAATCCGAAATTGGCCAGCTTTCGGTTTACAATACCACCCACAAGGAACAGTTTGTAATTTCTGCAAAATTAAAGGCGGACCGCACAAATGTGTAAATTCTGTTCCCACGGATTGTCTGTGACATTTGTTGATTCTTTGAGGACCGTTGTTGACAAGATACAGCTCAAATATACATTCGCAAACTCTTTCCAGATCGGCTTCTTGAACACCTCCTTCCATCTCTCCATCGCTCGTTTGGTCGTTTTCACNAGAATGAGGGTGCTTGTCCAATCCAGCACTGACATGTGTCCACGTGACTTGATTATTCTTCCTGACACGCTCCAAGCATGTGGGAAGATCTTCTAGAAGCTCAATGAGCTGGTAATCATTGTTTAATTATTGTGAGTCGTGGTAATTTTTGGTGAAGGTAAAATTAGGTTCTAAGGAGAAGCAGAGAAGTGGTAAATTGGGGGAAAGATAAAGGCGGTGTTGGTTATTTTTTTATATTATTCGTTTTCTATAAAATGGACCGGGTTAAGAATGGGTCGTGAAATGAAAAGGGAGTGCGGTTTCATTCTGCTTTCATATAGTAGATCTGCACTTCTGTGTCCTTGTTTGATATTGATGGATTTTATGGCTAAATGAGCTTCATATTTTGATATTATATCTGTTTCGATAATTGGTTCAGTAGTTATTGCTCTCATTCTGAATCTGTTAGTGTAAAACTGTCTTACTAGTAGTGTTTGGATGTGTTGATCTTTAGTTGTTGTTGTCATCTGTTTGTTGTTATTTGTGCATCATTAGATTACCTTAGGCTAATATAGTTCAAATATGTGATAATATTGGTAGTTTGTTAGTCTTAAGTCAAAATTAGCTTGAAACTTCATTTCTGCCTAGTATCATTGAAATCTGTTGATGCATTCTTGCTCGTTAGTTGCATATTGTGTTTGTGTTTATGATTTTTGAGTTCCAGCATGCTCAATATATTTCTAGTAGTAGATTTTGGCCAAATAAATTAGGTTTAGTCAAAGTTAATTGCAAAACAGAAAAGTCAGCTTACTTCAGTCAAACCTTGGGTTTCTTTTGCTGAATCAACCTAAAATTAGGGGTCAATTGGTCTGATTGTGATGGGGATTTTGCTGTTTTAGTGTAATTTGGCTGGTGAACTTCATTTTGCCCCCATTAGTTTCATAGTTTCAGCTTATTAGAACTGCTTATTTGGCTTGGAAGTTAGTTGTTTGCTCATTGTTTGCTGATTTTCTTTACATTAGGACTGCAATTTTGAAATTTGTTCCATAACTGTGTTTGATTATGAACTCTGAGCTTAGTTGAGTTTGATTAAGTGCTTTGTTTGATCTCTGTACTTTCTGGCTTATTCTAGTGCCTTTTGCTTTTTGTTTTAGCTTATTCCATTTGCTTAACTGTCCATTTGAGTATTCTGTTGTGTTCATCGATCTGATTTCAGTTCATTTAAGCTTATATTAGTATTACAAACCTTCTGCATAAGTTCCATATAGTTTTGTTACAAGTGCTTATCAATAAGCACTTGTAATAAGCAGTTATTAAGCCAATAAGCACTTTTCAGCTTATTTTTCCATTTTTTTATATTTTTCTTAGATTTCAAATAATATTTTAGATTTTCTGTAAAAATTTCATAATTTTCTAAAATCATTTATTATTTCTTTTTATTTTTAAATAGATTTTAGAATAATAAATCAATTTTAAATTTCAAAATATACCACAAAAAGACAAAAATAATTTCTGATTTTATTTTTAATTTTCATTTTCAGTTTAATAAGATTTTTAGAAAATAATTTTGTAGAATAAATTTTTCATTTTATAATTAGTTTGATTTTCTTTTATCAAATAAAAATACAAAAAAATTTTTTAATTCATATTAAATAAATAAAAAGTAAAAAAAA
>LBNU01027241.1:27951-43508 GCA_014162995.1 Artemisia annua | reverse complement strand
ATCACTTCAGCTTCACATCAATTTTTTATCTTCATTTACCTCCCTCTCACTTTTCACCCTTAATGGTCACCACTCTCTCATTTTTCATTCAAATACACACTTTTAATCATATATACCTCACAAAATACCCAAAACACTCACAAACTAAAGAATTAAAAATAATAACATTTAAGAGAGAGAGGGAGAGAAAGAAAGGGGCATTTTTACACGATGCTCGAGCGGTGAGAGACTCACCATTCGTGTTTTTTTTCTCTTAGCTCACGCGCCACTCGAATACCCCCAATGGGGCCTCACACGTGACATGGTGAAAAAAATGCCTCTCTCACGACTATGGGAGCAGTCTTAGGGCGTTTGGTCGAGAGGAAAAAGAAAGTCACAAAATTCAAACGCGATACCTTTTTCTAGGGGTGTTCATCGGTTCGGTTTTCGGTTTCATGGGTTGTACGGTTCGGGTTAATCGGTTTGAAAATTTTAAAAGTTAAAACCAAAACCAAAACCAAACCAAACCAATTATAAAACGGATAAAACCAAACCATACATCAATTTAGAATTTGGTTTGGTTTCGGTTAAAAACAAAAAAAACCAAATTCAAGTAAACTTCTAAAAGTCACAAATAAAAACCTAAAAGTTCAAATAAAATTACCATATCAAAAGGTCTTACAAAGTGTTTAAGTAAATCAACAAAACAAAAGTTTAAGAAATCAAAAGGTTTCATAACTTAATAGAAATAAATGAAAGCAAAATAAGATAAAATGTTCTTCGACAAAGGTCTACAGAAGTCTTATGGTTGAATATTTCATCTTCAAGCATCGTTGATTTAAGGAGTGGTTAGATTATAAGATATTTTAAATTTTTAGAAATTTTTGTTAGGAAGATAAACATATAAAATCTGTATATATATACATATATATACTATATATATAATATATATATATATATTATATATATATATATTATATACTATAACGTATATATATAGTATATATAGGATATATATATATAATTTAAACTTTTTGGTGGATAGATATATATTCGGTTTTTTCGGTTTGGTTTGGTTATGTATTGTCAACCCAAAGCAAAAACCAAACACCAAATAAATACTTTCGGTTTGGTTTTTAACCAACCATACACCAATTAAAATTTTCCGGTCCCGCGTTTTTATTCGGTTTCGGTATGGTTTATATTTCGGTTGTCGGTGTCAAAACCAAATACTGAACATCCCTTACTTTTTACTAGAAAGTTTATATACTTTTAGAGTAATACTACACCGTTCGTCTTGTGGTTTGCGGTTGACGCGCAGCCTGTGGTCCTTTGAACCATAAAATTACACCGTTCATCCTTAACTCAGAAACGTTATGACCATTAGTTCCCTCCCCTCTAACGGGGTGGACTAACGCTCGTTAACTGTTGCTTATGAGGATAATAGTCATTTCGCACTATAAGGACGAACGGTGCACAGGACGAAATGGTGCAATGTTTTCGCTTTTAGCCATTTTTTAACGCTTTCTTCCGTTTTACGTTTTCGCCGTTTTCGTCCGTTTTTTTTACGTTTTCGCCCTTTTTCGTCCGTTTTCATTTGTGTTTTACGTTATTTCATCCCGTTTTTACGTTTTCATTCCCATTTTTTTTACGTTTCGCATGTTTATTTTACGTTTCGTCCGGTTTTACATTTTCAATTTCTTGGTTTTTTTTTTTTACGTTTTTCGCCCGTTTTATTTTCGTTTTCTTCTATTGTTTTACGTTTTTCGTCCTGTTTATTTTACGTTTACGCCCTTTTTTTTACGTTTTCGTCCGTTTTTTTTACGTTTTCGTCCGTTTTTTTTGTATGTTCGTCTGTTTTTTACCGTTTCCGTCCGTATTTTTACGTTTTCGTCTGTTTTTTTCACGTTTTCGCTGTTTTTTTACGTTTGTGCCGTTTCGTCCGTTTTTTACGTTTTCATCCCTTTTTTACGTTTTCGTCGTTTTCATCTTTTACGTTTCATCCGTCGGCTTCTTTTAAGTTTGCATCCCGTTTTTTTACGTTTCCATCGTTTTCATCTTTTACATTTTCATCACTTTTTTGAATGTTTTGTCTCGTTTTTCTTACGTTTTTATGCTTATTCTTATCCGTTTTCGTCTTTTTTTATTCGTTTTTTTTACCATTTTCGTCTGTTTTTAAAGGAGACGAAAACGTAATAAAAACGACGAAAACGGTAAAAAAACAGACGAAAACGTAAAAAAACATACGACAACATAAAAAAACAAACGAAAAACTAAAAAAACCCAGGCGACAACATCAGTAGAACGGGCGAAAAACGTAAAAAAAACATGAACGACGAAACATAAAAAACGGATGAAACGTAAAAAACAGTCGAAACGGTAAAAATTACGGACGGAAATGCTTAAAAAATAGCGAAAACATAAAAAATGGAACGAAACCGTAAAAAACAGAAATAAAATGTAAAAATGGCAAAAAGTTAAAATAAACAACGAAAACGTAAAAAAAACCGGAGAGAAACGTAAAATAAACAGGCGAAAACGGTAAAAAAAGATAAGAGAAACGTAAAACCGGACGAAACGTAAATAACACAAGCGAAAACGGTAAAAAATGGATGGAACGTAAAAAACGGATGAAACGTAAAAACGGATGAAAACGTTGTACGAAAACGGGCCGAAAACGTAAAAAGGGGGAAGAAGGTTAAAAGGGCTAAAAGCGAGAAATTGCACCGTTCGTCACTATATGCAGAAAAATGACATTATACCGCCTCAAAAATACAAACCAAGTTAACGAGCGTTAGTCCACCCCGTTATAGGGAGGGACAATTGGTGCATAACGTTTCTGATTAAGGGATGAACGGTGCATTTTTTTGGTCAAAGGACCACAGGCTGCGGTCAACGCCAAACCACAGGGACCAACGCATGTATCTTACCTTTACTTAACTAGTTATGTACTTTTATAATAAAAGTTTTATTTTTAACCATTTGTTGTTGGGTGTTCTGTCGCAAGAGATAGATGAGAATCATTGTAACTCAATATTTGAAGGAGGTTGGCATTTGCACATTTTTACTTTTTTATTTGGCACACTCACTGTAAAGTAA
The DNA here is from genome assembly GCA_014162995.1 of Artemisia annua. NCBI lineage: Eukaryota > Viridiplantae > Streptophyta > Magnoliopsida > Asterales > Asteraceae > Artemisia > Artemisia annua. The sequence continues at coordinate 40,430 of LBNU01027241.1, read as the reverse complement.
TTAAAACATGATCTAAATACTGGTACAATTGTACTGATGCATAATTGGAAGTGTCCCATCAAAAATTTAAAGTGGTGCAAATCAATTTCCTTATTGAAAATAACCTTTTTTTTTGTTTTTTTTTTTGTTTTTTTTTTGTTTTTTTTTTTTTTAAAAAAAAACTTTATAATAACATAAACTCTACAGTCTACACTAATGACTTTTGTATTAAGACATGAACTAAAAACTTATAGGTGTGGTGGTTACCTTAGTGGCACAAGCTTAAAATGATTTAAAATTGGATTCATATACTTGTACACAATACAATTTTTATACGAAATGTACACAATACAAGAAACAAGACAAATAAAGCTAAACAAAGTGTAATGATGTATGAATAAATTCTTGTTATTTAGAGTTTTAGACGGTGTAAAATGCACAGTTATCCATTATTTTCGTAAGGAAATGATTCAAACATTGTTGGTTTTACTGCATATATATATATATATATATATATATATATATATATATATATATATATATATATATATATATATATATATATATATATATTTGTTTGTTTTTGTCTTTTTTTTCCATAGAGAATTAGCAATTTTTAATTTATACATTATAATCATTTTACACAATTGTTTTTAGTGTTGAATCCATAACTGATTGATTTATAAAACATATCACAAAGTCACAAAAGCCGTTCATATATCACTTCGACCAAATTGGATATCGTTGTTTTTATGTCCGAAAGTCACAAAAACATTTGGTCTATGTCGGTTTAGTTGTGCATTAAATAAAAATCAAGATTGCAAAAATCACTACTATAAGTGATTAAAACAAGTTTATGTCGAGTTTTTGGTATTTCTAGCAAGATTTGCTGGTTTTTGGCAAGTTTGATCAACGTTGACCACGGTTGACCGATTTACACAAATAAAAAATGTTGGTGGCTGATTAGTGCTTAGGTGGCGACTGGCGACTAGTCGGCCTCGTAGGCATTTTTTGCAACACTGATAAATTTGATGACACATAAATGAACTAAGGGCATCCATCAATTATGATGGTTAATGAAAATGTTTATAAAATGATGAAAAGGTTTAAGAACTTGTAAACCATAGTGATCGATTTGTCATGAACCGATTTGTTTGAGCGATTTGCACAAATCAAAAAGGCTGGTCGCCGATTAGAACGTAGGCGACGACAAATCGGTCTTCTAGGCCTTTTTGCAACACTGGTAAATTTGATAACACACAAATGAACTAAGGGGATTAACTATTGTGGTTTATGAAAAAAGTGTATAAAACAATTTGAGGTTTAAAAACTTGTAAACTATAGTGAGTATGCATTTCAAGCTTATATCATGAAGAGATTATAGGATATTGACCCTTCATAATCTAATGTCTTTGATTATACTAGTTATAATACCCGTGCACGCACGAGGTTTTTTTAGAAAAATTTAATTATATAGTATTATCATTTAAAAACAGAAAATCTTATCTATGTTTTAAAAAGTTAGAGCATCAACATGTGCGAAAGTAAGAAAAATAGTTAGCAGAAATTGTAAATATAACCGTGGCATCGACCTTGTATTGGAGTCTTGAGCGTGTCTCCTTATAATGTTATTGGGTCAAAGGTTCTTTGATCACATGTATATACACATAAATCAAATTTATTTTAAATTTTTTGCTTACTATATGGACATATAAGAATTTAACCGTGAAAATTGTGATATAAGTACAACTAATAAGTATGCATGAGTTTCTCATTATGTATTAATATCAATTAATATTTTTAAAAATTTTATTAGATGAAAATTTTAACTTTGTTTAGCTAACATGATGTTAATATTGAGGTTGATGTTGTTGTTTAACTTTAACTATTGATATAGTTGTACAAAATGTGCGAGTTTAGTAGCACATAATGAGCGTTGATAAAGTTAAAATATGCTCCGTAAAATTTTTAAAAAGTTTTTCCGGATATCCGTATATAAACTTTAAATAATAATTACATGAGTCGTTATAAATACAACCGCGTATATTTATTTTCATATCACAGTAACTCGTACTTACCGTTTGATATTTTTATTACCGTTAATAATAATATAACCGTATTTAATATTCAAACTCGTGTACTTATAAATTTGAGGTTGATGTTGTTGTTTAACTTTAACTATTGATATAGTTGTACAAAATGTGCGAGTTTAGTAGCACATAATGAGCGTTGATGAAGTTAAAATATGCTCCGTAAAGTTTTTTGAAAAGTTTTCCCGGATATCCGTATATAAACTTTAAATAATAATTACATGAATCGTTATAAGTACATCCGCGTATATTTATTTTCATATCACAGTAACTCATACTTACCGTTTGATTTTTTTATTACCGTTAATAATAATATATATTTAATATTCAAACCCGTGTACGTATAGATTAAACTTTTAAATATGATAACATAAGTTCTTATTTATATTTAACATACATAGTGAAAAGATATTTTAATAGATGAAAGCTTAAAAATAATATTTATTTTAAAAGTATTTAACGTATATTAAAACTAATTCGTACATTTATAAAATTTTGTAAGTTTAATAGGTGGAAGTATCAAACCAATACTGATATTCATGTAATTTTAAACAAAGTTCATGTTATAAAGTGTAAGGGGTATAAAGTGCAAGGTTTATTTGTCTATTATATTAAATTATCAAAAAACATGAAGATTTATAATTTTACACTTAACTCCATATAATATATTTAAAATTCAACCACTAATGTTTTATAAATTACCCCCTCTTTTTAAAAATTTTTGTTTTCATAAATTTGACACATATATTTTTATGTGTTTTTTTCCTAAATCAAATTCTCCACCAAATTTATTAAGGTTTGACCAAAATCAATTCAATTTTGACTTTTTATTGGCCAATCATATTGCTCGATTTCACCTATGTGTCAAAATCGAGCTTTACTATTGGCCCAATTTTTTTTCCACTAAGATTGTTTTGTCAAAACAACTCCAAAATGATGTAATTCTTTTATTATATAAAAGATTAGATGTTTATATCACTTGAAATGGTTTATATATACTGAGGATAGGCTTATAAAACAAAAAAAGTTTATAATTTAATGTCATAACACAAGTATAAACATATAAAAAGCTTATTATAGTGAATGACCTAACACTTATGAATTTATAATTTTAATTAGTATATTACGTTTAAGAAAAAAAACAAATACAACATTTCAATATGTAAGACAGACTCATTAAATGTTTTCTTGTGATTTTATAGAGTGAATATTAACTGAATTGTTATTTTGGTATGTATATTAATAAATGTATGCTACATCACATAAAATCCCCAAAAAAAACTCTCACTTGCTGACGTGTCAGCGGGTGATTGGTTTTTAGTGGGATGTCCCACCAAAAAACCAACAGTGAGTGGGAGTTTTATTTAAGGATTTTATGTGAATGTAGCAAAATCCTTAATAAATACCACAACTTTTGTGGAATAAATACCACTGGAGAGACTTTGTGGATAAGAGCTCAAGAGTCCGAGAGTCTCGGCTCACTCCAGTTGGTGCCCCACTAGGTTAGGAGAGTTGCCCGGAGCTATTCCTTGTGGGGTGGATAATGGCTGGTGCCAAAAGGCACTCGGGGTCAGGGTGTTCACGCCAATCTACATCTTTTTGTGGAGAATCCAAAGAAATCATAAAAGCAATGGAAATTAACTATTTAACCTTTCAAGGTAAACAATTGAACATTTAACTTTTGTGAAACATAAATTAAGTCTTGCACAATTGAATTTCAAATTTACATTTTTACTACTTTTACCGAACTGTCTTTTCCTAATTTGACACAACAATAAAAATATTCATAAAAGCGTTCATATACTCTTAGTATAAAATACAACTAATACAGGCATTTGGTGCTCATGCGTACATATACCGAAAGTAAACTTTATCAGAAAAAATCAAAGTTTAGCTTTTTTTCCTTTTTGTCAAAAAGTTGCGTTTAGAAATTACCGAAACAAAAGCGAAAGAAATAATTACTTAATCAAGCAAAGTCAGGAATTTTATGGTAACAAAATAAATAAAATAATCATTTAAGATGTGTTGTAACTAAAATGTGGATAAGTAATACACTTATATTCTTGCATAAATTTCATTAGAAAAAAAATTTGACGGATAAGTATAGCTAAATTTATTAGTATAAGATTAGTACGGATAAAAAATTTGTAAATTTATGTACATTTTAATTTATTCAAGTATTTTTTGAGCTATATTTATTCAGAGCATTAATGTATCTTATTGATTAGCATCGATTTTCATGTCTAATTTGCATGTTTAATTTTATGTTTAAACATATTTGACAATGTTGTGTTTTGCACATATATCACCCTTTTAAAAACCAAAATCACTGTCACGTTGATTTAGGCACAAAATTAGTCACGTGTTTAGGCCTCTAAATCATGTTCCATCAGCAAATTAGTTTTCAGACGGTTTTTTTTAGTCATGTAATCCTGACATGTGAAAACTGACGGTTTAGAAAAAAAGGGTCAATGGATGAAAACCTCATGTTATTTTTTTGTGTGGTTAGTAAAATAAGTAGGTTTATGAAGTAGAATGATATAACAAACTCCTATACTTATAAAAAAACATGTGTGAGCCAGAGACTGTTTTTTTAATAATAATATCGATTAATCATGAATTAAGATTATGAGAGTAAAACCATCTCCGTGTAAGTAGGCTTGCCGTGTTAAAGCCAAATTGAGCGCTATATAAAGCTCATTTTGCGATTATTATAGAATTGGAAAGCTCTCGACACAATTTGTTGTCAATGGCTCATTGAATAGTGAAAAACGACGCAAAATTTAATGGGACAAGAATGATAACATATTATCTTGTCGGGGAAGAAATTGAATTTTTGCATACACATTTCTTTTTGACTATCTTGCACGTAACTAGTTATTTTGTTGGGGAAAACGTTGATTTTTTTATGTGACCGTTATACTAGTAGCGTTTCTATACAAATTTTCGTGCATGTATGTGTCAAAGCGACAAAAGACACCTAGTGTTGCATCAAACTTCAAGTAGTACTAACCAGTTAATTTGGAGTTCAATGACACAAGTATGATCACGCGATGAGTATAAAAATACGCAAATGTAACCCTAATCAAACTCTATTTTAATCATTACTTCCTTATATATTAAAAAAACTAAGAACACAAAATTAGTTACTGTGTTTAATTAACTTAGGGTGTGTTTGTTTCATTAACATGTTTTGGGCCTGAATTTAACTACCACATCTTACTAGTAAGATGTGGCTATAAAGTCTGAATATGAATGAAATAGGGTTGTTTGTTTTTCGTATAATTGTCTGAATGAATTAGGTTTATTTATTTATTTAAGTATATATTATATTATAGCAATACTATAAATAAGCAGCTTCTATAAATATAAAACAAAATTTTTTATCATAAATATAACATAGTTAATAAACCATCAAATATATTATATTAATACAAGTCTTCAATCTCTTATTTGGTAAAAGTAAGTAAGACAAGTCCACGACCTCTTATTGTGTAAAAAGTTATATATTTGACTTAAAAGAAAAAAAACAAACAACATAAATGTCAACCGCCTCTTATTCAGTAAAAGTAAGAGGCCAGTAAGACATATTTTCAAAAAGAAACACATCCTTACTATTTTGCCTTAATATCACTTTATTTTTCATATTCGTATTTTGGTACTTACCAAGGGACAAATCCATATCATCCATCTATTTTGATCTAATGCTGTACATTAACCTAAAATTAAATATGGAAACATAAGTCCATGTTTTTTTTCCATTTTTCTTTGTCTTTTTTCTTTCTTATTATTCTTTTTTTTCTTTTTTCTTTTTTTTTTTTTCCTAATTCACGTTTTTTTTTTCTTTTTTTTCTAATACACATTTTTTTTCTTTTTCTTTTTTTTTTTTTTTCTTTTTTTCCAAACACGTTTTTTTTTTCTTCGCTTTCATACATTTTCATCTGTTTTCATACGTTTTCATCCGTTTTCATACGTTTTTGTCTGTTTTCATACGTTTTCGCCCGTTTTTGTACATTTTCGCACGCTTACTTACTTTTCGCCCGTTTTCGTCCGTTTTCATACGTTTTCATCCGCTTTCTTACGTTTTCGCCCATTAACGTCTGTTTTCATCTATTTTCTTACGTTTTCGTTCGTTTTCATATGTTTTCGTTCGTTTTAATACGTTTTCGTCCGTTTTCTTTCGTTTCGTCCATTTTTCATACGTCTTTGTCCGTTTTCAAGCGTGTATTTATGCTTTCATACGTTTTCGTCCGTTTTCATACGTATTCGTCCGTTTTCTTATGTTTTCGTTCGTTTTCATACGTTTTCATCCATTTTCTTTTGTTTTCGTCCATTTTCATACGTTTTCATCCTTTTCATACGTGTTTTTTACACTTTCATACGTTTTCTTCCGTTTTCATACATTTTCATCCGTGATTTCATTCGTTTTCGTTTGTTTTTAAATTTTTTTGCCATTTTCAAACATTTTCATATGTTTGTAAATATCACAAGTGATATTTTGTGATATTTAGAATATCACAGGTGATATTCTGAATATCACAGGTGATTTTCTCTGATATTCAGAATATCACAAGTGATACTATGTGTACCACAAATGATATTCTAAATATAATAAGTAATATTCTATGATATTCAGAATATTACAAGTGATATTCTGAATATTATAAGTGATTTTCTGAATATCACAAGTGATTTTCAAAAAATGTTTTGTAACATGAAAATCACAGGTGATATTCAGAAAATCACAAGTGATTTTCTGAATATCAATTGTGATATTTAGAAACGTACGAAAACGGATGAAAATGTAAGAAAACGGACGAATACATATGGAAACGGACGGATACGTATGAAAACGGACGAAAACATAAGAAAATCACAAGTGATATTCTGGATATCACTGAATATCACCTGTGATATTCAGAAATCACTTGTGATATTCAAAAACGCAAGAAAACGGACGAAAACGTAAGAAAACGGACGAATACGTATGAAAACGGACAAAAACGTATGAAAGCATAAAAACATGTATGAAAACGGACAAAAAAGTATGAAAATAGACGAAAACGAAAGAAAACGGATGAAAACGGACGAAAACGTATTAGAACGAACGAAAACAAAAAAAATCAGACGAAAATGGGCGAAAACGTTAGGAAACAGATGAAAACGTAAGAAAACATATGAAAACAGACGAAAATGTATGAAAGCGTAAAAATACGTCTGAAAAAGGACGAAAACGTATGAAAAATCTACGAAAACGAAAGAAAACGGATGAAAACGGAAGAAAAAGTATGAAAACAATCGAAAATCTAAGAAAACAGAGGAAAGCGTAAGAAAACGGATGAAAATGTATAAAAATGGACGAAAACGTCTGAAAATAGACGAAAACGTCTAAAAATGGGTGAAGACGTAAAAAACGGATGAAAACATACAAAAACGGATGAAAACGGACGAAAACTTATAAAAAAGGACGAAAACGTTTGAAGACGTATAAAAACGGACGAAAACAGACGAAAACGTTTGAAAAGAGACGAAAACGTAAAAAAACAGACGAAAACGTATGTAAACAGACGAACACGTATGAAAACGGACGAAAATGTATGAAAGCAGACGAAAACATATGAAAGCGAAGAAGAAGGGGGAGAAATGTGAATTAAAAAAAACAAAACATTACTTTAATCCAGCAAAGTCAGGAATTTTATGGTGACAAAGTAATAAAATAATTATTTAAAATGTGGATATAAGTAATACAATTATATTTTTACAGAATTTTCATTAGGAATGGTTTTGACGGATAAGTATAGATAACTTTATTAAGATAATCTAGAGTAAGGATCAAATGAGAAATATAATTAAGATGAGAAGGATGAGAAGAAACCACAACCACAAATATCATATGTACTTGCAAAAATAGATGCATCTTTCTATTATTTCTCTTACATTATTTTAAAATATGTGGCAACAATTTTTTCTCACTCTTATCATTTTAATAATTCTTCTCACTAGATCAATACTCAGATAATCTAATAATAAACGTAATTATGATAAGATTAGTGCGGATCAAAATTTGTAATTTTATGTACATTTTAATTTATTCAAGAATTTTTTTTTAGCTAATTTATTTGGAGCATTAATTTATTATTTGATTAGCATCGATTTTCATGTCTAATTTTATGTTTAAACATATTTGACAATATTGTGTATTTGTGTTTTGTTTAAAGACTCACTCCTTCAAAAACGAACAAACTAATTCCATGTTGAATTACTTGTTCGCTTTATACCTCGCGGTGCTTACACCTCTCACCTATCGACATATCAATCATTTTCCATCAGCAAATTAGTTCACTTTAAAATAATAATAATAATAATAATAATAATAATAATAATAATAATAATAATAATAAAATTAAAACAAAATAATAATAAAAATAAGGGTAGATATTTAAATGAAATGCAATTTTTTATTTATTTTCGAGTTTAACTATTCAAACTGACTTTTTTCTCAAGTAATCTTACAGCTTTAAAATGGGTACATTCAAAATGTGTGTAACTGTCTTTGTTTAGCTGAAATGCCCATCCTCTTTAAATGAAATGACTTATTTCTCAAGTAATCAATTAATTACTTTATCTTTAGTTTTCAAAATACCCAAAATTAATATGGATGTAATTCTCTTTTCCTAGTGTTAAAGCTCAACGTCTTTGAATAAAATGGTCATGATAATGTTTTATTATTCGGAGATGAAAATGTGGTTTTGGCCTTTTGAGTAACTATGCACAAAAATGATTTGGAAAAAAAAAAATAGTTAGTGGAAAAAATCTAAAAGCTTACATTACAAACAGTGTGGTTTAAGAATTTAAAGTCACTGACTAAAAATCTCGGACGAAAATAAATACATGTGTACAAAATTGTTTATATACATTAACAATTTTTTGCGCATCACGTAAACAACGTAAATCCCAATTAATGAAATTCTGCGATTCTTTTTATTCTTATCGTCGCAAACCTTCTTTTAGAAATTCTTTTAATCCTTATCAACATATATCTTTTTTATTTAANTTTCCATCCGTATTTATTTGCTATATGTGCATGTGAGAATTCTTTTGTGAATTTTTTACGGAATATGATTGTGTATGAAGTATAAATTTATATCTTATCCTTATACTCAAAATAAAGTCAATATTGTGCGTTAGTTGTAAAGTCAATATGGTGCTTTGCCATGTTGCCTAAACTTTATTTTTTTTGAATATATTTACTAGGGTTAAAAACTTTTTACTCAAAAAATAATAAAAAATAAAGCAAACTGCTAAAGAAAAAAAAGTTACCATGTATGAAATAAAACAATTTAACTAGTTTGCCAATGTCATGACTTATTTTAGTAGTTATAACAAATTGTCTATTAACTATTTATAAGGTGTGTTTGGTAAAAGTAACAGTAAGCAGTAGTAATGAGCTGTGAGCAGTGAGCTGTAAGCAGTAGCCACAAATGAGCAAAGCTCACAACTCCTTTGCCAAACGAACAATAAAAATCAAAAAACTCATTGCTCACCGCTCATCGCCCCAAAAAGTTGCGCACCAAACGTAGCAATAATTTGTTTTCAAAATGATTTGCTTATATTAGTAGCTATTTCAAAAAATGTATTATTACTCGTCTTTCTACTTATGTAATCATCACACGTGACAAAACCGACAATTTTGAAGAAAAGAGATAATAAATGAAAAACTTTTTTATGGTTAGTAAAATAAGTAGGTTTATAATGTAGAATGATATACCAAACTTGTTACTTATAAAAGGAGACTATTTTTTTTAATAGTAAAACCGATAAATCATGAGAGTAAAACCTGACTATTTTTTTTAATGAAAAACTATTTTTTTAATAGTAATACCGATAAATCATGAGAGTAAAACCCGTCTTTGTGTAAGTTGGCTTACCCTATTAAAGCCGAATTGAGCACTCATCCATATTAGCTTGTCAGATATAAAGCTCATTTTGCGATTATTACATAATCGAAAAGCTCTCGACACAATTTGTTTAACGACTCATTGAATTAGTGAAAAATAACGCAAAATGAAATGGTACATAAGCAATTATCTCAAGATATATGACATTTAGGGAACTAACACTCTATTCTAAGGATGAGCATTCCGACCGTTTGGACCGGATCGATCGACAAAACCGACCGGACTGACCGAAAACCGGACCGATCGAACGACCAACGGTCCGGTCTCGGTCTGGGATTTTTCATTAATTCGGTCCTCGGTCCGGACCGACCAAAAAACCGAAAAAACTTGCCAAAATCTTGCCTAATTGGACCGGACCGACCAGACCGAACCACATTCAGTCCGGTCTCGGTCTATGGTTTTTCCCTAACTCGGTCTTCGGTCCGGTCCGGTCTCGGCCAGTCCGGTTCGGTTTTTGGACCGTGATCACCCCTACTTTATTCAGCTTCAATTGTGTTTTTTTTTTCTTCTTGTTAAGAAGACATGGATATCAAGTCTTTGGAAAAAAAAATTATACGATTTGTAGAAACTAGAAGGGGGTTGAATAGTTTCACCGTTTCTATTTACTTGTTAAAATGTTTCGCCATTTTTAGGTCCGGTTAATTTTCTTTTACAAACTTATTGAATTTTACTAGTTATGTGATATCTATAAAGCTACTAATAAATGTAAACAAGCAAGTAATGTAAAGAATAAAGGAAATAACACAACCAAATAGACGCCGAGATTTATAGTGGTTCGGCACGAATCTCACTCTTCGTCCTACTCCACTCCCCGAGTACCACGCTCGAGAGTTATCAATCACTATATCAACACACTCCTTCAGGTGGAGCAATCTGTACACAAGCTTACACCAAGTTTAACGACACTAAGCGGAATATCGAGTTCTAATCGTAGCTAGAACCAATCTATTCCAAGGCCCATGTGGCCACACGAACAAGCACACTTTTCCTACTTGGATCTTCACCCAATCCAAGCCTTCACACAAAGAAACACTTGAATCTTTCCCGATTCAAGCCTTCACACTAATGACCACTTGAATCCTTTCCCGATCCAAGCCGTCACATACCGACTTCACTAAGTCTTAAATTACATACTAGAACTTCACTATGTTCTAGTCTTCATGACACACCTTACAACAAATACAAGACCTATTCTAGTTACAAGACTTCTTGGATCTTCACCTTCTTCCAAGTTCACACTAATAACTCCATCCTCGACTCACATACAAGTCAGAAATATTTACAATATTTACAAGAAGAAAATAAAGGGAAGAATAGAACCGCAACACTTGTTACGTTTGTGTGTGGACTCTTATAACATCTCGATTCTTCATCTACGTCGAGATTTCTTCTCTTGCACTTTGATATAGAGGAAGAGGAAATCACTTATAAACATATACCGACATATTATAGTGTTTGATTGGTGAGATTAATTATTTGAAAGTGTAGGTAAGTTTTTCGCCATTGTTTTTTCAAAAGGGGTGTTTGATTTGTTTTACTAAGATTAAAATGAAGAAAGCGTGTTTCTGTCTAAAAAGCCTAGACGGTCCCTTATTGATAAGGGACGGCCAGTCGGTCGGGGACCGTCGGCAGTAGGCTTGTGAGTTTGGCCAGTTTTTGGTGTTTTGGTCTTTAAGAATAATTTTTAGTTAATGACCTTTTTAAAACATAACTATTGCATTTTTTTAGACACGGAGTGGACTCAATACGCACGAGTAGGCTAAGGAATAGATATGGAATAGAATCGAGACAGAAGAAATAGAAGAGACTCGATACGCTTGAACAAGGAGTGGAATTAGAGTCGAAACAGAAGAAAATAGAGAGTTGTGCGTGAAATGAGGTTCAAGAACGAGACTTGTATCGTGGAGATTAGAGGTCAATCATATAAATCCCAAGAAGAGTCATAGACGAGAAGTAGAGAAAAGATAGAGAGTGAAAATAGTGTGTAGCTACGTGGAAGAACCGAGTGACGTTGTAGTAGCTACGTGGAAGAAACGAGATTCCTCGATTAAAAACTTATTAACCGTAACTTTACGTAACATGTCTTTATATTTTGTGATTATCAAAACGTAAGAAGACTAAATAATGCGAATAACGTTTTGACATTATTTGTATTAACACGATCTATCAACAACATATTACCGTGTCCGGGAAGACATTAAATTTTGCGTACGTATTTCCTTTTGTATATCTTACACGTAACTAATCATTTTGTCGGGGAAAACGTTAACTTTTTGTGTGACCATTATACCAGTAATGTCTCTCTGCAAATTTTCGTGCATGTATGTGTTCAAGCGACAAAAGACCCACAACATTACCCAATGTCGCATCATACTTCCGGTAGTACTAACCAGTGAATTTGGAGTTCGATGACACAAGTATGATTACGCGATGAGTCCAAAAAGCTGCAGAC
>LBNU01027241.1:0-18657 GCA_014162995.1 Artemisia annua | reverse complement strand
AAAAAAAAAAGTGTGAATTGTTATATCTTCTGCTTTTATACAAGTTAACTTTGTTTTTATATATCTCTTATGGTCTTATGGTGTGTTGTTTTTGGTTTTTTCATCTGGTTTGGTTCGATGGGCTTGAGGCGTAAAATCTTTACTCGAACCTTGCAGCCTTGGTTTGACATCTTGCCAACCATATTGATTGAGCTATTCTCAGCCGAACAGGCCAAACCGTTTGCTCGGGTCAGTTTGGCATTATAGCTGATTTTTGTATGTTATATGACAAATATAAACATGTTATCGTGGGTATGGTGTTGGAAATCTTGTCATTTTATAGCTCAACTAGTTAAACTACACATGTACATTGTACACATACATCCAAACCATATTTCAATCATGTTTGATAATTTTCCAACCCAACCTAATTGCTTCAATTTACTGGTTTTATTGGTTTGACTAAGCTGTTAGACAGCTGAACAATTGTTTTCATGAATGAGGTAAACAATTGAGGTTTTTCATGTTAAAGTTACCCGGGGAAGGCAAGTATTTGACTCAGATGTAAGTGTCCTAATGTACCCAGTTACTATTTCTGACCCTTTTCCTAGTCACCACACATATGTACCTAGTGATGTTTAAACACTTGATTTCGTGTGAGGTTAGGTATTTTCGTGACATTTAGACTATATAAAAAAACATCTAAACTACTTAAAAAAGGTTAGATATGATGATAGAATTCGTTAATGCACTATCAATAAAGAACAAGATTGTAACCCCATTTGGTGGGGATTGTATAGTGAACAAGACAATGATATGTTAGGAATATTCGTTATACATATATATGTATTGTAGAATATGTGTCCAAGTTGAATATGTATTAGCTAGAGCATGAATTATGTGGCATATACTTTGAGGTTTATAAAGCATATATCTCATTAATGTGGGCAACTCCAATTTGTTTACGCCACTCTTTTCTAATCTATAAAGCATCTATTAAAGTTCCAAAACAATTTGGGGACATGACAAATTTGTGTTGATTAGACATTCCACGATTACATGTTCTTTGACTCATTACATCAACATCAATATTAGTATACAACACTTTTTGGCTCTTTACGAAAATCTATAATTAGTACGGTAGGTGTAAGTTTTCGTGCATCTTCTAAAAGGTAGTATAAGATGATGACGATAAAGATAGAGATCTTAAAAGAAAATTGGTAGGTCATGTCACGTTTCCATCTAATTTTATTCAAAACTTTTTCTTAAAGGTGTATTTTCGTGATAAAAAAACCCTCTTTATTTATATAGAAGAGAAAGAACTCGGTAGAAATATCTTAGAGCACACATTATCGTGCGTTATATTAGGCAGAACACTACTCAAATGCTATATATATCATAAGTTCCATTAAGCGAAAAAGTACAAGCAAGTTGTTTGCATCAATTAATGAAAATGTACATACACGTTAACAAAGGTAAAAATACGTCTCGTCAAACTCTTGAAAAATGAGGGCTTTACCCGTTTTGAGTCTGTGTGGCGGTGAGTTCAAACCTTGTGAGTTAGTCAGCTAAAAGGTCAGAAACCATGGTTAAAAAAAAGGTAAAAATAAGAATATGAAATGCCTCTTTGTGACTAAATGAACTTGATGTACCGAAGGTAAACTTTGAGTAAACTTCAAATGTGCTGAAAGTCAGAAAGTAAGCTTTAAATGGTAGAGTATTGATCAAAGGTAAACTTTGAGTAAACTTCAAATAAGAAGTTTATTATTACTAGAGTAGCTTAAGATCTCTTCACGTAAAACTGTAAAATAATACCCTAACATGAGACGCGGCATTGATAAATGACAAACGTAATTACGAAAACGTACCTTTGATGCTAAAAGACGAGCTTATGATTTTGAGACAATCTTTTTTGACGAAAAACACGAACTTTTGATGCAAAAGACAGGTTTTTAAAAATGTGTGTTTGTACATCAAACTCTTGTCTATGTGTTCTTGAGTTTTATTATTAAAGAAAAGTAAATAAAACTAAAGTAAACATTTTTCCTCTCAAAAATGGGAGGAAACACTTTACTTTCAAAATCAACAAAATAACACTAAGTTTCATTCATTTTCCTTCTTAAGTGTCACTCGAGAACACAACATCTTATGTTTCCTTTTCATTTTCTTTCATTTTCTTGCTTAGCTCTAACTCGAGAACACAGTAGCGGCGTCAAAAGTTTACTGTTAGCCAACAAAGATTATCGTTAACACATCAAAATATTTAAAACGCATACCAAAGCCATAAATAATTTAGGCATAAATGAAAATAATTAGCTTTCTCTGCTCTTAGAAAACTTATTCTGCTTTTATCAAATATGATCTTAGTTGTCATTTCACTTAATCAATGAGGAAGCAGAATGAGTTCTTTCATTTTTTTTATTATTTATTATTATTATTATTATTATTATTATTATTATTATTATTATTATTATTATTATTATTATTATTTTTGAAAATAAAGTGAAATGAGAATAAATATCTGACTCAGGACCAAAAATAACTGTAACTACACATTAGGGATACATCGACTTGAATTAGATGATGCATCATAATACATTTCCAACTCAAAATTAGATGCATATACATATATTAGATGCATTTCATCAAATAAAGCGAAATCCTATGTATTTTTCCATCATCTACGCGTCAATACTACTTTGCATTGTTTTTTACTTTAATGTCATTTTCAAAATTAACTGAGATACATCTAAGTGAATAAATATGCTTCTAAATCGAGTCGATACATCTCAAAATTTTAAGTTATCTTTCAAATCCTTACTCAATTTTTATAGATTGAACCAACATAAAAAAAGTCAATTATCTAACAGCCCAAACTAATTAACCCACCATTCTAAGCCCAATTCCAATCTCACACACTAATTCAAATCACAATCTAAAAAACACACACACACACATCACAAACCCTAACCCTAAATCCCCAATTTTTATTCAAATCAAACTCTCTTTCAATGGATTTCTTCAGATCCATCTTATCAGACGACCCAGAACCCGAATCCGATCCGAATCAAACCCAACAAACCGATGACGTCATCCCACCGGAATCCGACACCGGCGGCGCGTGGAGCTTCGGCGACCTAGTGAAAACCCTAACAACAAAATCAGAATCAGTATTCGAAACATACAAACGCGACTTAAAAGAATTCGGCACCGAATTGCGCAAGGAATCCGACCTCTTTCGAGACGTCGCGATACGCGCCGTAAACGAGCTCCCCGAAGCGGGCACGTCCGCTTTAGACAGCGTCTTAAAGTCAACGGTGGATATAATATCACAAGTTGGGAGTAGTAATGACAATGTAGATGATAATGAGAGTGATCGCGGTTCAAACGAGCGTAAATTGTCTAAATTCAGTCGATTTGATGCGAAATTGGATGCGATAAGGCGCGATGAGAGGACTTATGTTGAGGAAGTTGATGACGTGGAGGATTTTGAGAAATGGAAGATGGGGTTTGTTGTTGGGGAGAAAAAGGAGGAGATTGAGAAGCTGGTTGGGGAAAACGGGGTTTTGGCGGGAATTTATGAGAAGTTAGTTTTGAATGGGAATGTGGTGGATGATGGCACGTTTTGGTTTCGGTATTTTTATAAGGTTTATAGGATGGAGGTGCAAGAGGAGATGAGAGCTAAGCTTGTGAAACGGTCGTTGTCGTCTTTTGATGATGAGGAGGACTTGAGTTGGGACGTCGATGATGACGAGGAGGTAAAAGCCGTGGAAAGTGAAGATGTGGGCAATGTTGACGATAATGTGGTTAATGTAGAGGAACAGAAGACGGGTGATGAAAATGTGTTGGTTGTCGAGAAAGATGAGAAGGTTGACGTTGATGTGGAATCTAGTGAAGTTAAGGATAGTAGCAATGTGGTGGAGAAAACAAATGAGGAGGAAGATCTTGAGTGGGATGAGATTGAGGATCTCGGGGAGAATGATGATAAGAAAGTATCTCATGGTGATACTGGGGATAAAGATGAGTTGCGTAAGCGGTTGAGCACTGCTGCAGATGATGAGGACGAGGATTTGAGTTGGGATATTGAGGATGACGATGATGATGAACATGTGAAAGATGGTAATAAGTGACACAGAATGAAAGTTTGATCGCTTAAGGTGGTTTGCGTTGTGTTTACATTTATTTGGTATAGATGTGTTGTAATTGTTTCCAAAGTATACTTTTACGTTCGTTAATGTGTCCCCTGCCATTTTAGAAAACAGGATATCAAAGCGTTAATGCAATTATTTCATGTTCATAATAAAGAATAAAGTTTGCACGTGTTGTCAATGACTCAATGGTACTTCTAGTTCATTTTTGAAATTCTTTGATGAATTTTGAGTCCAAGATGGTGTGTTTGTTTCATTTCCATTTGATTGTTTTGATTCTAATATCTTGTGTTCTGAGATTGTTGTTGGAGATATGAAGATTGACAACCAATGTTAGTGTTGATAAAAGAACAATGTATAAGAACCAAGCCTTAATGGAAGATCTTAAGTTGGATAAGTTGGAAGATTTTAAAAACAAGGTTCTATATGTCAATCGTGATTTTTATTCTTGTACGATTTGGCAACTAATAGCCAAAACCTAGTCGATAATAGGTAAGACAGGTAGGATCTTAGGACTGATGGTAGTTGTAGGATCGTAAGATCATTTGAACTTCTAGATTTGACTCGTGCATATGGCTTTAAGCTTCTAGTTGTTCGTTTCTAAAATGATGTTTAGCACGAGACTTTAGATCGGTGCGGTGAACTCCAACATAGTATCATTGTTTAGTAATTTAGTTGGATTATCTCGAAAAGAAACTTGATCATCTGCATTCTAACTTACTAAACAAAGGACCAAGTCTTATACTGTGTAATAAACTAATCCCAATCTTGTTGTAGATGAAATTGATCCTATGTAGAATCTTGATCTCCACAGCATTGCTTGGGAAAATGATGAGAAGAAAGTCAACGGGCTCAAGCAGTTTGATTGCTGCTGCAGACGAGTAGGATTGATGCTAGATTTTGAAGACAATGATGATGTTGAACATCTAAAATCAGGAAATAGGTGATAAGCAGATAACAAAAAGTTCAATCAGGTAAGGTGTTTTGCTTTGTGATTACATTTGTTGACTGTAGATTTGTTGCAACTGCGTTCATATTTAGTTTCGTTTGTTAAGTGTATTCAACTTCATTTTGGGAAAGCAGCTAAATTCTAATTTAAATAATAAGTTCCATATGTTGTCAATATGGTCATCCAAGTTCATTTTTGAACTCATTATGATGGACTTTTGTGTTCGGCTGTAGGTCAGTGCCTTATAATAGTTGTAATGAGTGTGAAAACATGCTTAGAGTATAATGCAGGATGGTATAGGTATGTTAACTTCCCACGTTATTCGTCGCCTCTCACATAAACCTCCAACATGACTTATCAAGTTGAAATTAGGGATTTCAGTTCTAAGATAAAACGATTTCAATTCTAAAAGAACAGCCTTTTGTATATCAATTTCGCACAATAACCAACAAAGGTTTCTCATATTGGGCTTCTAATCTGGGTGGTTTGACTAAGTTTGATGATGAATGGAATTTTAGTTTTAGAGCATCGGGTATAGTAGCGTTACACCAGTGTTTTGGTGTGACAACGCCAACATTACCACACCATCTATTTCTTTTCATTAAATTATATCGTCTGTGTTTAGTCAGTGTTTTGTGAATGTGTTGTGTGTGTTATGTATTGCTGTGCTTAGTTTGTGTTTTGTGACTGTGTGCAGGGTAAAGGTGAGTCGGTGTAATTCGCAGTGTTATGTTGATGTGTTACCTGCTTTTGACAAGCCGGGTTGTATGCATCAGTTAACATTTTTTGCCTTTAAATAATCAATAAACTATGACTAAAAAAACTGTATCATCATATTGGTGATTAACATTATCTTTATCCAAATGACTCGAATAAACGTATCTCAGGTAAATGGGTTGAAAATGACCAACTTACATTTAAGGCTTATTAAGGGGGTGTTTGTGATTGTGTATTAGAAGTCATGCTCATTGAAATAACAACATGCAGTATAGTCGTCCAAAATTGCTCTAGTTAGTCATATAAGCAGTTTGGAACTTTGGATAAATAATATCAGATACCCTCAAAATTGCTAACTTGGAGTATCAAGTCGCAATAAAGGTAACCCCCAAACACCCCAAAAATATTAACTAGTGAAACAATACATACAAGAATTATAATTCCAAATGAACTCATATGATTCTCATGGTAGTCTCCTATTTGAGAATATAACCAAAATCAAGTAAAGTACATCAATCTTACGGTACTAATGGCTAGGATTTACCCTTATCACACAAGCAAACCATTTGCCTTTTCTAGACTAAAAAAAGAATTCATATATGCTTTACTTTTATAATCTTTTCTTTACCTCATCTTCAAAGTTTAGAATCGTACACAAAGCCTTAAATTCTTGTGGTCCTTGTGTGTGTTTTTGAACTAAAACCAGCACAAAAATGGCAGAGAAGGGTACAACAAATGATGGTTTTGGCCCTCTTGGCATTTGCCATAGGCTATTCAACTTCATCATGAATAGCTTCCTTACTCGAGGTAATAGACGCCTTACATCCGGTACAAGCAATGCAGCTTCACCACACGATGATGGATCTCGACCTCTTTTAAATACTAGGGGTCAAGACCATGTGATTAGGCCGGATGGTCATGAAATATCAGTCGAGTATAGGCATACTAACGGTGCAATGGTTAGTCGAACCAAGAACAATTCTGGTCAAGTTTTGGTCAAAGAAAATACTAACATGACACAAGCGCATAACAAAACTGAAGGGAACAAGAACGGTGGTCGTGAAAAAGAGACGAACAAGTCAACTTTGACCATTGTAGAAGGTGAACATTTGCCTGGAAGAAAGCATCATCTTCTGGATGTTACTACAAATATAAATGAGAAAGCTGATGCATTCATAAGAAGCAGAAAGGAAGCCATGGAGAGGGCTTTGAGCATGAAACAATGATTGATGTGTAATGATAAAAATGTTGGTCATTAAATAAGCAGAATTTTCATTTTCTTGTATATGTAAAACAGAAACAGATAGCCCATGAAAGTAATAATATATGTTTTAATTTACATATGCATTTAGCTTGTAAGCGTTTGCTCAAATCTGAGAACTTGAAACTAATTAATTTCCGGCGTGATTCATTTTATAACCTTGATACCAAGTGTAACCAAAATTATAATACTTTTCATAAATAACCATTCAATTCTTAATGAAATACGGATGTCAACGGTTGAAGAATTTAGCTATCGAATAGAATTTGCAAGGAAACAAATCAAATTAGCGTACAACATAAAGGGACAGAGGGTTCCTACAAATCTAACTAATCTAAAACAATGATCAAAACAAGATTAAGGTTTAAAGTAAACATGATACGCTTAAAACAAATTTCTACTAATGATAATTTGTGGTTCCATTTTTGCTTTTACAATCGATAAATTTGCTGTTAACCTCACCTTCATTCTTATGCCATTCTTGTTTTTTTGTATCTCTACATGCGCTCAAACCTTAAACCATCTGTTCTTGTTTTTTGGCCTAGAAATCAAGAATTTGTTATTCATTGAAGATAAGT
Organism: Artemisia annua; assembly: GCA_014162995.1. Classification (NCBI taxonomy): domain Eukaryota; kingdom Viridiplantae; phylum Streptophyta; class Magnoliopsida; order Asterales; family Asteraceae; genus Artemisia; species Artemisia annua. The sequence continues at coordinate 11,025 of LBNU01027241.1, read as the reverse complement.
TTTGATGAACGAAAAAGATCATACGGGGCCCACAAGTGATCAACAACACACGGTTTTCCTGAATCAAGTCTTAGCCATGGTTTACCTTTACCACTCCAATGAAGCAAACTTATCGGACCAGGATGCAATGCCCTGCATTTTCCTTCAATATTGTCACCACCCAAACCATGTTGGTTCCAACCATGGTCTACTGCTTTAATATTACCAGCAAAAACAAGCAAAAAAGGCGGCAATGAACCCAAATGATATATCCTCTTTTGCTTTTGAACCACCATCCATTCTTCAACCTTTTGTAAATACCCTCCTTGCCTCCATTTTTCGACATCTAAAACCATAACACCCGTGTTAAAGTAGCAAGGCTCTTTCCCTTCAAATATTTTTTGTAGTTCAGGTTCATTCCAAAAGTTATCATTAAAATACTGTGTAAAATTCGCGTGACAATATTCTGGTGCCGCAAGTACTTTTTCTTGCAAGTCAACTCTCCATAACTTTTCTATGTCATCAACTACTACAAGATCAGAATCCAAATAGATTATTCGTTTAACATCTGCTGGTATTATATCTGGAAGGTATATCCGTGCATAATTTAATGGCTCATCAAGTGCCTCACGGATTGATTTTGATATTTTACCTTGTACCAAATTTGAATCAAATCGGTATAGTTTAAAGTTGAGGTATGGGAACGTTGTTTTGATTTTGGTTTTGATGTCTTGATCAAACCGAAGCCACAAGAAATGGAAAACCACATTTTCGGGGCATCCTGAGTTGTGCAAAATGGACAGGATCGCGGCCATGGTCCCACGAAGGTAGTTTGAATCAAGAGTCATTGCTAAATGGATTATATCTTTAGGAGATGATCCACATGGTTGACCATTGCGAAAGGCTGGTGCTTCACGGAAAAAAGGGACAATAGGGGATAGTTTCCGAGGCAGGGTGATGCGGTAATTGGTGGCGGCTGTTAGCGGTCGGAGGGAGAGAGACAGGAGGCCAATGAGGAGTAAAAGATGATTTAAGCTCCGAATGGCCATCCTGCCGGCGGCATTAAGAAATGTGAATGGGATTTCAAGGGAGGAAGGTTTAAAGGCGACGAATGGCAAATTAAAAAGATTACGAGTTCTGAACTTAGATTTTTCAGAACTCGTGATCTTTTTGTGGATATTCTTTTATGCAAATGATAGAGATTGGTGGGTTTGAGAGGAAAAGAAGATTATTCGGAAGATATATTGTGTACAAGGATATCAATGATGGTCAAGAAAGGTCATACTACTAAAACTAATGATTTGATTGGATTTAGGCCAAAAGTTTCCCTAATGATCCGCTTTGAGATATTTGCTAATAATAGGCAGGTTATATACAAGCCCCAAGAATTCTCAATAAGCTTACAACTTATATCAAAGGTAATACTACTAGTTATCATTCTTAATTGATCAAAAGTAAATATGAAATATTAACTAAAAAACAATACTCAAACCAACAAAAGAGGTTTACATGTCAACCCACCCAGGACCAAAAAGTTAGTTGTTTGACCCAAAACAGTTACCCAAGCCGTGCTCGTCTCTTTTGCCATCTCTACCTCTTGTTAAGGTCCGTGATCGCAGTCTATAGTGGAATCCCTTTAAGATTTTAGTACAAAATAGACTTGCTGACAAGTGACAACCATACATTCTTCCTAAACTGGTTCATGCATGAATAATAGCGGAATACATGATAGTTATGACTTGTGAACACGTTGAATTCATGACTTATGTCAGATTGATATTAAAATCTGTGAGGTCTTATGCCATTACTTTCTGGGAGCTGTTCATGATTGCTCGATTTAAAGTAGGCCTAGACGGCTAGTAATTAGTATCGAAGCAAAACATGCTCAATGCTAATAAATCTCACATGAGGCGAAAGCATTCACAGAGACTCAATAGAGCTGTACAAAGTTTAAGGAATTGCAGTTCAATCTTAGAAAACATTTGGTATAGAAGGAACTAGGAAGCAATACATTCCTACATGTAAACAGCAATTCGTACTAACCTTACAAGAGAATCATCAAAACACAATAATAAACCCTTCAAAAAAGGTAAATAAACATTTAATTATGAGGTGTTCGAGTAAGTTTATTGTGTTTTGACAAGTAGCCGATAAGCACCTCAAAAAATATAGCCAGACACCCCGTTAGTGGTTTCCATGTGAAACTCTTGGTAAAGAAAAGCTGCTATTTATACGAAATAAGGTTGTCCTATTTATCCGAAATAAGGTGTTCTGGGTCTCACTTCTTATGCCTGGCATCAAGTGGATATCTCGAACTGTGATTCTACCTTTTACCAGCAGATCTTCATGTTCTAAAAGTTGTTGCTTTCAACATGGGCTTTAAATAGAAGATATGTTTATAGATCATGTGTGCTCTTTAACAAAGAACGCAAAAACTCAGTACTAACAGAGCTGCTCTTAAATACAGGAAGCGAATCAGTATTTTAAAAATGGTCATCGTAGAAACACTCCACTGAGTAACTATTAGCACTAAAATGCCTACAATTAAAGTATAAGTAGGCACTAAAGATTCATTAATTTGATAAATTACTAAACATTTTGAAACATGACAGTTGATCACAAGTTAGATAGATAAAGTCTGACAAATAACCATTATCAACAAATTCCCACAAAGTTCTAGCATATCCATGACCCGCAATCAAACACAAAACCCCAACTTCATTCTCTTTGCCGGAACTCCTTTCTCACCACCACTACTACGATCATCTCTCTTTTCAGCTTTGCTAAGAATTTGTGTCAAAGATACCTTCCATCCTATAGACCTCTTCTTCGAACGCTTTTCTGCTGAAACCAATTTTCTGCTCAATATCTGCCCTATCGACATTGTGGGCCCTGGAACTTGCACATTGCAATTCAAATTTTTGAACTCAGTTGAGTTGTTGACCTGGCTCAAAGCAGTTTCAACAACACTTGTACATTGCTTTTCTTCTTCGGTTGTGTCATCTACGTTCTTTGTTATATTGACATTTGACAACTCCTCTTCATTGGCTTGATCATCAGATGGGCTTGTATTGACTTTGACTTTTAATTCTTCAAATCTGTTTTTTGTTGCTTCGATTTCATTCGACATTTTGAATGTTTCCCTCTCTTCTGTAGCTGGATTTTCCTCTACTTTAGCTGAATCAGATACTTCTGCATACTTGGTCTGTAATCCATCATATAAAAAGAGATAAACAAGATAAGTGACAAAAACTACTGACACTAAAAACTCCTATATATCTTACTAATGACGGACATTATAGTGATGAAGACTTCTTGTTCTAGACAAAAATTTCGTACACCTTAGATTTTGATGTCAAACACTTTGACAAGCCCCTTTTGGTTTATACCAATATGTCTACACGTGTGTTGCCAACTTCCTATCATTCTATCAAAAAAATTTACAGTAAATCATGTCAACATTCATTGTCGATTTTGAAGTCAATATACGTACTCTAGTATTTCATCTTGAAAACACAGTGCGTTTCCATCAAAGAACAAATACTTGGTCAAACTTGAGTTAGATACAAAACATTATCTAGTGGATTCTCTTTCAATACAAAATGCTACAAGCAAGCCATACGTTTTAGTTATAAGTGATAGAAATAGGTAAGGTAAAAACTTGGGACCCAAAAGATAATACATTAAGAGCATAATGGCTATTTTAATGGGCTTACATTTCTTAACTTATCACAACTGCATATTAGAGAGTTGGTTTCACATTTTTTCAATGTCAACTTCCAATAAAAAGTTAGAAACGGCTAATTAAAACCGCGTCACATTAGTGAAAATCACCAAAATGAACATTTTCACAAAAGATTGCACAAAATAAAGAAACCGTGAAAATGCAATCAAATGCGGCGAAAAAGATCCATGCATTTCCGCCATTTCCCCTAACAAATCTGCCATTTTGACTAGCATTTTCATCTCTTCTAAATCCCATATTTCTTAGTTCAATTTTCTTCAACTAATAATCAAATAGCTTAACTTAGGACTGATAGACTCTTAACATCATGACAATTAACTCAGAGTAACAACTCATCAACCAGTGCCCAATTAATTAATGGACTAACTAAAGCAAGTACTAACTAAATGCATTTAGGAAAGTTGAGGATTTTCTACAAAAAAATAGCAAAATTCCATTGATATAAACCTTAAACCTTAAACCTGGGACAAAATACTAGTTGATAATTAACAAGATCTCAAAGAATGTACTAGTATTTTATATCATTTGCATTATGTAACTAGCTAGAATAAAAGTGAGAGGTAGCTAGAGAGACCTTATGAATGTGGGGTTTCCAAAACCCGATGCCACCGAATCGGGTTACGGCCTCCATCACAGACTCAATGGGAGCTGATGTATCTACCTCCGACCTAAACGCCTTCTGATCCGAACCCATTTTTATGAGCTCAAGAGTGAAATGGTATAGTAGCTGTTATTATTGTGAAGAGCAGGAACCTAAGTAGAGTGGAAAGCGACAGAGATCCGTGGAAAAAGTGAATGTAACCGTTGGATTTTACTATACTCAATAGACCCCACCAAAGGTTTTTGTCTTTATTCTTTGCATTTAAGTTTCAGGAGGTGGGAAAATGTTTTTAAGCAATTATTCACCTTTAATGAAAAGAATTAGGATTATCAATGAATATGAGTAATAAACCAGCTGATTTTAGCGGGTTTTTGGTTAAAAAAATTAAGTACGTGAATAATGTAAGAATGAATAACGAATGTAAGCGCTATGAAATTTTCTTCTAACGGAATAATAAGTTATAAGTGACTAAGAGTATAAAATACAATGCTTGTAAATATCTGTGTAATAAACGTTCATTGACTCGTGATCTCCAATATGTTTGTCTTCAGAAGCAAATGTATGTAGTGACAATTCTAACACTTCAACAAAAAGGTACATTACCTGAACACCTGATAAGTTTAAAAAATATGTAAGTAAAAGAAGTTTGGGATTTATAATAAGTGTAAATAAGAAAAATGACACAAAACATGTAATATGTATGTTGTATACCTATTGACCGTTTGATCATAGACCGTGAAGAACTTCTTTATATAACACATTTATAGTAGCTTTTGATATTACCATCCGCTTCTGAAACAACAACCTTCGAACATATTTTGCTTTTGACACGTGAAAGAGCCACATATAGCTGTCCATGTGCGAAAACAGGACGTGGAAGATATAACCCGACTTTTGAAAGCGATTGCTCTTGGCTCTTGTTATTGTCATGGCGAATGACACCGAAATGGGATATTGTTTCCTCACGATATTTAGAGGTAAACGTTTATCAAATGGAGTTATTCTCAATTGTGGTATGATAACATTATTTCCAAAATGTGTCCCATTAATGATTTGTGCTTGAATAGAAGTTCGTGATCATCGTAAAACTTGAAGTCGTGTCCCGTTACACAATCCATTAGATTGATCAATATTCCTCACCAACATTATTGGGAATCCAACTTTTAACACTAGCCTATGGTTTGGAACACCTAACAACTTTAGTCCATTGATTAAATCTGTTGAGAAAACAGATTCATCGATTGATGTCCCACGATCGGTTTGATCATCGTAAAACTTGAAGTCGTGTCCCGTTACATAATCCATTAGATTGATCAATATTCCTCACCAACATTATCGGGAATCCAACTTTTAACACCAGCCTATGGTTTGGAACACCTGACAACTTTAGTCCATTGATTAAATCTGTTGAGAAAACAGATTCATCGATTGATGTCCCACGATCGGTTTTATCAATACTATCACAACTAAGGTAACCCATTTCCTCACCTGGAAATGTCTTAAGAAAATGATCATTTATAAACCCGTGAATTCACGAGGTTTTAGAAGAAATAATGCATCAAGAAATTAAGCATGTGAATAAAGTAAGAAAAAACAACGAAGGTAAAGATTTTGAATTGTTCTTTGAATGGAATAATGTGTAATAAGTCAATGATACAATAAAGAAATGTGAATGCAACTATTAATCTAATAAACGTCCATGAACGCGACCTACAATCTTCATGGTTCTAAAACGCAAATGTATGTACTATGGAGTAAAGATAATCTAAGTGAAAACCTTTCTCCTATCATAAGAGTTACCAATTTATTTTTCTTGTTTATTAGTTTAATTTTAGTTTAAATAGTTTTAATTAATTAGTAGTTAAAACATCCACTCTTCAAACCCCGATATTTTTACTTGTTTTCTAAAAAACATAAAAATACAAAAAGAATCATCCCTCACCTTTAGACCTATATCGTCATACACTTCGGCCTTCACAATACTATTCCCCTAGAGAACGATTAATCTCCCGTGTCTTGCATATACTACACTACAACGGTTAGGTACACTGCCTAGGAGAATTGTAAAACTTTTTGAGGTTTGCAATATCCGCATCAAGTTTTTGACGCCGCTGCCGGGGAATAGTTTAGGTTTCGATTTCTATTTCGGTTAGGTCTACTCACTAGATTCATATCAAGTGGGATTTTTATTTTCTTTTATTAGCTTTCTCGTAGCCTATCTTTTTCTTTGTTTCCTTTGTTCGTAAATCCTATCATTTGCCATCATGATGGATGATAACCCCTTTATCCAACACCAACCAAACAACTACGACCCACCAAATAACCAAGATCCACCCGAACTACCTAGAGCCCGTACTCTAGGTGAGTACTCCAAACTAAGCCACCCAAGGCTATCGAAACACCATTGAGCTCCCCCAAAGAGCCAATGCATCTCACTTGCGATCGACACCATCCTTTTAGTGCAAAACGGATTTGCATTCCATGGACTTTGTTCCGAAAATCCAAACCAACATCTCAAGGATTTTCTTAAAATCGTTGATTCTATTGACCTTGATGTTGCTACTCAGGAGACGACGCGCTTGCGTCTCTTCCAATTCTCTCTACGTGACCAAGCTTAAAAATGATGGTTTAGAACCACTTGCAGGTAATAATGCTTAAAAATGGTAGTTTAAGTATGTATGTTTATCATGGATGTTGGTAGTTTAAGTATGGGTTAAATGCCCTAGAATAAATCTTATGTAACCCTTATTATCAATGCATTGCTTCCTGCTTATGGTTTAAGTAACAAACAAGGGTATAGACACATCAAAACATACTTTCATTGCATATAATAATCGACCATTACAAAAGATTGAGTTTACAAGGATAGAAAACCATGACTGGTTAAACTAATGAGCTTCACTTGTAATACTAATGCCCTAAACAACAAGAAAACTACCCAATCCAACATACTGTTGTAAGACTACTTGATTGCAAGGAAAAAAGAAACAAACATTGCAAAAACACAAAAAGGTTGATATTCATAAATTGACTTTTTTAAAGCTTGTTGCAAATCAGCCTCCAATTCTTCAATCCTTCTTTGACGGGTTACTTCTGTTTGAACTTTACATCTTTGATGACGAGTAAATTGTCTGTACATCTCAAACAAATGCATCTTATACCAATCACATTCCTCCTCTGGTTCGTACGAATCCCATTGATCACATTTCTTCTTACCAGGTTTCTGCAATCAAAGATTATACTCTATTAAATAAATGAAAATTAATTTATGTAAAACAAGACGTGATTGATGAAATACCCAACGATTTTGGCAACAAACGAATCATTGAGCAGGGTTGGAGGGTGTCCAAGACGTTACAACCATTGATGGTCTGTCACATTTGCAGGTTTCATTGGAAAGATATGAAGACATGTTATGGTTTTGGATTTAGGTATAATTTGTGTTGTGTGAAAAAGTGTTATGCAATTGTGTTGTAATAAGGGTTTTGGATTTGGGTACAAGTGAAATTGGGTAAACCGGTTTATTAAATGGATAGGGTATTGAAAACATACTCCACTTGAACATGTGGATATTACAAGTAGGAAAAAAAAAATTATTAGGTGAAAATAATATTGGTGATAATGAAAGGGTTATACAAAGTTTCATTTGCTATATTGGTAATTTACAAAGTTTGTTTCTAACAATGGAAATTTTTTGAAAGTTCATTTCTATTTTGTGTAGTTAACCATATAAATAGTTGTGTCCTTTATCTTTAACAAATTCACTGCCATGCTCACACCTTCAATTGTCTCATTTACTTCTTGACTATAACATGTTTTAGACTTTAAGTTAGCTACTCAAGTATTGCAATATGATGGCCATTAAACTGACATTTAAGACTTATAGCTATAGCGTCAGTAAATATGCGGATTTGTTCACATGAACATCTAGTTCTTTGGCTTTATGGGTTGCGTTTTGGTTGACAATTTTACTGAGTGCCCTTTGTTTTTATTATGTGAACATCACAAAACATTTATAAAAAGGACCCCTCTAATCAAATCAAAGCAACACCTAAAAGACCAAAGGCTAAACCTAAACCAACGACCCAAGATATCTAAAGCAACAGCTCCCTGATCACTAAAAATTACGACATTAAATGTTAAAGCACTATGAGAGCTTTGAACAACCTTTCGTTTGAATAGACATCTTTTAATCTCTCTAGCTATCTTTGATTCATCAAAGACAAACCGTGTAGTTTTAAAAAACACAAAGTTAAACAGTAAAAGGTTGAGAATCATTCAACATTTGACTTTCATTTGTATAATAAAACTATCAATTATAACTGAGATATATATTCAAAACATGTACACTTTTTACAAAATATCATGCGTGATATCTAAATTTTATTTGTTTTTTAGTAGATAAAAATACGTTATTAAAAAACTTAAAAAAAATCCCGTACATTGATACGTATTATAACTAGTTAATAACCTATCATAGGATTTATAGTCAAAGGCTGCTTAAGGAATTAGAGATTGATTTGTATTGTCAACTTAATTACCCCTAAAACCTAGCTATAATATTTATACTAGTTGCCATAACATTTGGGGGGGTGGGGGGGACCCTCTCCTGCGCCATAATAGTTATGTCCTTGCATAAAAAAATCATAAACTTTTTCGGATTTTATATTTTGGTTTTTTGGAAAAAAAAAATTGGGTATTTTGTGAAATACGTTTGTGGAAATGGTTATTTTTGTCATTTTCCTCGTAATAAGTAAGTAACGCAAATATATAGTATTGGTGTTACATATACCAAAAAATATGACACTTTTTGGAAACACTTACGCATCGTAACTCAAAATCGGGTGTGGCCCGACTTCTTTGTAAGTCCATCATGTATGATAAGTTAGAAAGGAAGAAGGTGGTTTTTTGATGTAGACAACAATCTGTTATTTGTATGGTATTTTGTTATCAATTAGATACATATTTCAACCTCTAGTCGAATCACAGGAGCTAAGGTTGCTCCAAAAAAGAGTTGGATTGGTTTATAACAAGTCGCAGTATAATGAAATTAATGTATTTCACAATTCACATCATCACCTTTGGTTAATTATCTAGACAACAATCTATTATGCAAAAGTAATATGTCTTTCAACAACAAAATGGTGGTAAAAGTCCTCATTTGGTTTATTTGAAAGTAGCTAAGTAAAAACTTTCATGCCACGTCAAATGAGTTGAAAAAAGTCGTAGCATGAAGATACCAATATGAGTTTTGTGGACACACAGATCCAAGTGAAGTCTCAGTAGAGTTATATGAACTTGAGTTTGGCTCAAGGAACTTATACCAAGTTCATACTCGACACGATAGCTTTACGTGCTTTAGGATTATAAACTCGAAAGAGTAAGAAACGCTTATAAGCTGAGTTTAGCTCAGTGTTATTCACTTGATTTCTCATGCCAAAAAAAAAAAAAAAAAAAAAAAAAAAAAAAAACTTGAGGCTAATCTTACAAACTCTAATAATGACAAAGGTTTCACTTGATTTCTCAATCGTTACACACCATTGCGACCACCTTGGAGCCCTGTCTTGAGTAGACTTTTTATATGTATAGAAGGCCCATATACATTGTGATGCGTAGGGATTGCTTACGCACTACGTTTTACCTTCGAGGGATCCCAAGAGCTTACAATCCCATCAGGCAGTGTACCTGACCGGTGTAGTATAGTGTAGTGGCAAGTACCGGGGATTGATCGTTCTCTCACAGGGAATACTGTTCGTTAGGTTAAAGGACTACTTCAATTAAGGTCTAAGGGTGGAGGATGATTATTTTTGTATTTTTTGTTTTTAGAAAGCAGTAAAATCTCGTTTTTGAAGGAGTGGGCGGAATTGTTGTAGTCAACTAACCCAGTTATTACTTATGCAATTATTTAAATTTGAGAAAACAATGGGGGGAACGTAGTGTTTACTTTAGATTTCATTACTCCCTAAATAGTCTTTACCCATGTAATATAGTATGTTGAGTTTGCGTGGATTGACGGGTGTATTCCCTAACAAGTCGTAGGAGTGCCTTCAATCCTAACCCTATAAGCCTACCTCACTCTATTGACGATACGTCAAGTATCCATCATAAGTCACCGATAAGCAACCTACGCATGAAAACTTACACCTTAAAATCATTAACGCACTACGACTTCACGTTCCTAAGACGTCTCAAGCTTGTTACCATATAGGAAGTTAGCAGTTTTCTTAAGTCTAACGTAATGAAACATTCACCCAAATCACATCACAACATACACATTCACATGATAATTAATAGGTTAGGTTTCATTAGATCTAAGCAAACACAAGATAATTTAGCCTAGCATGTTGAAGAAAGAAAAGCACAAATATAGATCATAAAATACATGACATATTTTATGATTAAATGAAGACTTATCTTAGATTAAACATGCAATTTAGAGGGTAAAAGTACCCTCTAAGGTCTGTAATACACGAGCTAGGGTTTAACCTTCAGTTCTCCACAAGTTCTCTTTTAAACAATAAAATTCGTCCTTATATATAGAAAATACGGGCTGACGGCGTCAGGCCAAGGTGTGACGCCGTCACGCGACGATTAGGGTTTTGTGATGGCCTTCTTGACGTCGTCACGCCGCCCTTGTTCCAGAGATCTGACGGCCTTCAAACCCATGACGCCCGTCACCGGACTAGGCCAAAAACTCGGT
>LBNU01027239.1:316641-334436 GCA_014162995.1 Artemisia annua | reverse complement strand
CCCCTCTGCGAAGTCTCATCATCAAGAAAAGGACTCACGAGGGGCGACGTACTTCTAGCACGCGCGTCAGCTTCCACAGTTGGCTCCACACTGCGCGAAAAATCAGATAAATGTTACTCCATATCAAACGCACAGCATGTGAATCAAAGACAATCAGAGCAATTTAAGTACACACGAATTATGTTAGTTACGTGGGGGAGGGAGACTTGGTAACATCTTTCTCCGCTTCAGTGGCGGATACCTCTTCTTCCGACTAATCAGCAGCGATCAGATGACGTCTTCTCCTGGAGGTACCCTCGCCATAACCACCAGAAGACACCCTCTTACGCTTCGCGCCTTGTCCAGTCCCCTCTCTCTCCAAAATTTGCACACTGTCCGATGACTCAATGTGCGACCCAGCAGCTTATGGAGACTGTTCCCTGGACGGGGCAACACTCTGCACTGGCGTGACTTGCAACGCCACTTGAGGAGACTCCTCAGGCTCGGCCTGCGCAACCTGCAGGGTACGCCCCGCGGTAGCTTCCAGGATGGGAGTCTCACCTTCTCTCAGGGGGCGCACCCCCACAGTAGCCAGCTTAGGCTTCTCCAGATGAACCACGGCGAACAGATCCATCTCTGCACATACAACAAACACAACAAAATAGAAACGAGTTATATAAAATACGAAGAAGAGGAATGCTTACACTACCAAATCAAGAAGAAGGAAGGAACAAGCACCCACCCCGACCATCCGCGTACAAAAATATGGGAACTTCTGACTTCGGTTTGAAATAGTTGCGACTGATGCCCATATGCACCAGGAACTCTTCTGGGTATGCCCTAATGGGGATGCGATTGGCATTTATGGTGTTCGCATCATCCGCGCTGTATGCTCCGGGGAGTGGGCGCTCATCCCTCGGCAATGACCCTTGGGTATAGAAGTCAAAGTCAAATGGGAAGACTGCATCGTCAATCCAGAAGAACTTTTCCCTCTAGTTCCTCAGCGAATCTACATTGTCCCTATAGCAGTGCAGTGGCCCTGCGCGCTTGGAAAAGGTGACCCACCCATTTGACCACGTCGAATGATAAAACACGCGGAACAAATTGACTGTGGGGTCAATCGCTAATAAGCGACAGTTCACTTCAAAGTTAGTTATTTTGGCAGCGCCAATACAATGAAGCTGGGAGATGTGTAGCTGATAATAATTTAATACATCGCTCAAAAATATAGAAATGGGCACACGCTGATTCGCCCACTCGAAAAAGCGTGTGTATACCCCAACCTTCCCTACGGGGAAGTCCGCGATTGTATCATTCGGATCCGGCACCACAGGGTGCCGTGCCACGGGAATATAGTGGTCCGAAGCGAACTCTTGAAGTTCCTCCTCGGACATATCGGATGTACAGTCATGCAATTGAAGAACCATTTTTAATAGCGCACGCGCTGTTACCTAGGAAAGTGGAAGATTTTTGCAAGATACTTAGAAGATTTAACAATGGAGAAAGGAGGCGTTTTTACTGTGATAACCACAGTGAAAATGAGGAAAGGGTTTATATAGGTTGTCACTCACCACAGATGATTGACACGTGTAACCCACTCACCCAAATCGAGTGGCTGGAAAACGAAAAAACCTTTTGGATTTATATGGACTAGATTCATAGGATATCCCTTTGGGCGGGAAACGTTTGAACCTATCCGCCACGTGTGGGGGCAAATTTTTTCGCTATGACTAATAGTCTAGCATCCGTGGTTCATACCTACGCATACTAGACTGGGGGGACATGATGACGTATAGTCCATATTCGGGTCACGAACTCGATTAATGAACATTACTAATGCCCAACGAGTGGGCTATCATAACAATGATTGGGCTACCATACTAACGGTTTGGGCTCACGAAAGCCCAAACCCAAAGTTATTTATGGTCTTGATATGGATATCTCTTATTTAAGGGATATATATCAAACACAACCGGATATATACCGAAAAGTAGGGAGCACGTATCCAATAAGGATTTCGTGCCTATATAAAGAATGTCATAACTCTCGTTAAAGGTACGACTTACAACCCTAACTCTTCAATACTACCCTAAAACCGATTACTTACTCTCACGCCGGAGGATAATCGTGGGAGACAATCCCACGATAAGCCTAACGGTGTTTGTTTGCTTTCTTAGTGCGCAGGTCTCAAGCATTAAGATCTGATTGATACGAGAACAGGAACCCAAATAAGGAACGCCCAACTTTTGTATCAACAAACTATAACAAGGCCAACGTTATGTCCGAATATGTACGAAGGTTCGTGTTACAAGAAGAGAACGCGGGGCATAATCAAAATTGGTAAAGATAGATCTTGGAACATGGCCATATTATCTATCTCAGGAACTATCTCAGGAACTGTCTCAAGTCATGTACAATTGTACATAGTTTATTTTCACCACTTACAGGTAGATAATGTTTCCACTTATCCATGATTCCACGTCTTTTATTTGTTCCTCAAGTTTAGGAAAGCATTGTTGTTTCTTTTCATTATTTATAGAATTATAGTGTAACTTGCATTGAATGAAAGACAACATATAATTGCTTCAAAGTCTCTTGTTTCCTTTATCTTATTTTTGAAGAGTTGCTAACTCAATTAGCTATTTATCTTAGGAAATTGACCTCCTCTAATTGGTCTCTATTAGTATACTTTTTCGATTTTTCCTTCCGCCGCAACAACCGTCTCAAATTTTACTCGTTTTCTACGAATATAAGTTTTTTCACATGATCTTTCCCCATGCACCCAAATCATTGTATGTCGTCCTTGAACAATTTGGTGTTTACCCTAACGTTATATATTTCTTCATTCGCACAATATTATTGTTCATTTTTCATTTTAATATGATTTATAATAAATTTTCACTTCTAAATTCTAACCAATCAGAAAATTTTTGGAAGCAGAAATTAAAATTTAAATACCGCATTTATTTTTTCAACATTAAATAAACTTTTGATAACTCAACGTCAAAGCGTGGAAGACAGAAACTAATGGCAAGCCCGATGGAGGTAGACTTATGGGCAAATAGTGGCCATTAATTGTGACTTTAGCATGTATGGCGCATAGTAAAAGAAAGCAACTTAACCAAACGTTTGCTTTTGTTTGTTTCGGTAATACAAACCAAACCAGCCATGTTAGATGATATATATGTAAATGTACTAGCATGCTTCGAAAGGCGACGTTAGATCGACTAGCTATGGTAGCCAAGTCGATGTCTACTATATGTGTCTGACAATCAGTGGTTCGTTCTATTATCAGTACGAGTTTGATTTGGTGGAGGATCCATTGACATGCTATATTAAGATTCATACAATGTATCTTGATTGATACAACCAGTTGGGTTGAAATGAAGTATCAAGTATGAGATAGTCATTTTCTTTATGTTTAGCTTTAATAAAAAAATACATCTATTCGTATTGTGATATCATTTCTTTCTGAAAACATATAGGATATATATGTAGGAGATTACCAAGATATGATCTCGACTCTTGATTTATCATCACATCAAACTTCGATATCCACTTACATGCATGACTACATAGTGACATTATTTATTGAGACTACGACCCATACATCGAGACGTATATGTTTTACCACGATACAAAATGTTCAAATTTTTTAAGAACCGATTCTAATATGTTTTATCTAAAAGCTAGTTCAATCTAGCTATGACAATATGACATTATGGCACAAATTGCAAAACATTATAAGCATTGGGACTTATGTAGTGTATATATGTTATCTAGTGATGTTGCCATATTTGGCAAACACATGTTTGGAACGTATATCTAAACTCTTATGAATATTAAGCACCTTTTTATATGAATCGAAATTCATAGATAACTAAGTAACTAGGTAACTTATTTCATAAATGGTTGACAACTATATATGAATCAATTTTGCGACCACACTAGGTAGATTTGCACCAAATTTTGGTGAAAGGTGATGGTCATAGGGTGATTAATATGAGAGACCTTGAGATCGAATAAGACTATTACTAGTTGTAAATGACAAAAGCCATCAAGAATGGTCCTACGTTAGCACCAATTACAATCATCACGTGCGAGCACACTCCCACGCCCTAAATGCATCCATCAAACACCAACTTCGAATTTGAGCCTTTAACTAATTTATGTATCAAACTCGATCGATGATATATTAGATTTTCAATTAGGATCAACCTTATCTATATGATGGTGATACTTTGGAAAGTATGAGGTTACCATTTTATGCCTTTTATTCCACTAACTATATGCACGAAACACGGGTGGTATAAGTTGTTGCGAGTTATATATTCATGTTGCCAATCTAAAATACGTTATCAATCAATTCGTTCCGTTTCCTAATCCAAAACATGTTAGTTTTGGTAATTGTACGGTTAAATTGTGTGATGTTACAGAGTTGTTGAAAGTTCTTGAGTTGTTGATCCAATTCAGTAAAATATCAATAGTAATTATGGTAGGAACAAGAAATAATGTTTTAGAACCTCATATGGATGAAAGTATCAAGCATTGGGTGACTAATCATGTAAATAATGCAGTTTTGGGATTGAATGATAAAATTGGTGGTTTGAGTAGACACATCAATGATATGTTGCTGCAATACCAATATTTGACTAATGATGTTAATAGGCTTAAGAATGGAGAAGGTGTTGGAGTTTTGGATAAATATTAATATTCGTATGACTAGAATCAAACTCGAGACCTCGGGATTGCATACGTTACGAATAAGTATCAAGGAATAAATAATTGATATGTATTAAATGTTATGTATACATATTTATTATTATTAAACGCAAGGACTAACGACGTTAGTACTTAACGGGAAAAGGGACTAACGACTGTTAGACATAAATAAGTAAAAGATATGTTTATGCATTATGGAAACCCAAGAAGGGTCTAGAACCCCCCTTGGGATTGTAATCGGCCGAGCAAAGGGTTTAGGGGTTCCCTAACCCTAACTTGTTCCCAAAGAATGCATAACACTATAAATACAAACACAAGGGGTCATTGTTTTGTGTCTTTGGTACACACATTATCCCAAAGTGTTTTCTTCTCCTTCTTTGCTCCTTAAACCGATCGTACATATCCCTTTAGGGTTGTAGGATCGAATTTTGTTCATCAAAATTCTTTACTTGTGTTTTTACTAGCATAACCTTGATATGGTTTAATTCGTGTATACAAGAACGAGGTAACAACTCACTATAGTTGTTATCAAGGGATCGATTAACAAAACGGTAAGGGGTTAATCATTGATCCACATAAACCCTAATTAGGGTTCATCTTTATTGAAGGTTTAAAGTTTGGTTCTTGTTTATGTTAGTCTTGGATTAATTAAGTGATTGATTATTTAATTGTTAGTATTGTTTTCACATGTAATTATTAGATAGATCTAAAATTGAGGAAGACCTCAATTGCAATAAATCAATTTACGTGCTATGTGGTGTATTAATTAACTCTAGCTTACGCAATCGATTATTCGATGGATGTGGCTCACTTGTGCAAAGTGAAAGCTTTAGTTAATTATACACATTATGAAAACCTAGAATTGATTTACTTAGGTTTTATCTAATTAAGTATGCATGTGGCTAATTGTTTCACCTTTAAAATTGTTGTGATTATTAGTTGTTTATTTGTTTTCTTTTATAATTACTTGTTATGTGCTTGATACGGTTTGTAAGCAATAAAAAGGGTAATTTTATGAAAAGAAAATTAATTGGACTAATAATGGTGAAACATAATTATTATTAAGAACTTTACACTACGAAATCTTATGTGTCATACTTAGGGGTTGGCCTTACATGCCGTAATTCGGTTAAATGCATCCTCGCGACGAGATTTGTATTGTAAAAGTTTTTAATATGTTTTAAGATGAAAGTTATAAACTTTTGCTTGATTGATGTTTTTGTACATATGGTTTTGAAAGTAAGTTATCTTTAGACAAATTCATAGTGATGGAAACAAGGTTTGGAAAGAGCCTAGTGTCTACCTTTGGTTTCCATACACTTATGAGTTCGTTAAAGACATCTTACCTACATCTCCATTATATGTACAATATCATCTTAAGGGTAATTTACCTCAATTCCACTTGGTAGATGATAATTGTAGGTTCTTCTTTAATTGGTGAACCCAATACCTCAAACAAAAGCTTTTAATTTTATCTTGCTAATTGGTAATTAAAATTGTTTTGAAAACTTATGTTATAAAGGTGAGTGCATGCATCTTTATACATGTTTTGATTTCACATCAAAAATTAATACCCTAATAAATTTAAGTTACATGCCATCTAACTATAAGGAACACTTGGAATTAATTCTTTGGTATGCGTGAGACCTAGGCCAAAGATTACTGACAAGGCAAATTTCCGAGTGTGCGTGAGACCACACATGGAGAATTTGCAGTTTCTAAGTTAGACGACTTAAGTAAGTTGATGCGTGAGACCTAGAACTTACGGCATGAGATGGGATGAAACATGTTTACATTGCAAATTGATGAATCAATTTGATGTAAATCCCATAATGATCTAGGAATTGGAAAATTGTTTGCCAATTATTGTTCGACAGATTACCATCTTTTGTACTTTCATTACTAGCAGATCAACTGATGTAATGAAACTTATGAAAAGTTGGATCCTAGGTTTTCAAGAAAATTATTTGGTTATATGAATATTTCCATGGGTATTATATTTTCTTGAAAACATGTATTATCGAAAATACTAAAATTGAATTTTGCAAATTCTTTTAAATGTATTAATGCAACATTGAACCGTAAACATAAGTTATTCTTTTCATAAGTAAATTGATCTACACCCGTATGGGTCTTTTGTTAAGATCAACTTTACAGAAAGAATAAACATAGTCTTCTTTCTATAAGAGAAGTGTGAGACTTAATCCTAATCCTTTTCATGAATGAGAAAGGTATAATAGGATAATTAGAATTGTCTATGTTCTAAATACATAACTCATAGCAAACTTTAATAGTAAGAGTATTTGCACTTTATGAGTTATTAAAATAGAAACTAGACAATTACCGCAAAAATGATAAAAGACAAACTAGCAAATTTTATCTAGTTGTCTTGCTTTGACCATTTAAAGATACTACATACAATTGTTGGAATGGTAGATCTATTCAGAAAGAAATTGCATGTCTAGTTTTTTTTGTCAAGTTAATTGTTTGGGATGTGATGAATCACATTTACATAGTAGAATACATTCTTTTAGAACCTATATAATTGTTGCGAATGGGTTTTCTAAAAAGATGTAGGAAAGTAAATAGCACACTATTTCCTTTCACTGATAATGAAACATTTATAATGTTGTCAAATTCAGTGGGAGTATTGTGTGCTTATTACTGAATAAGGGAGTATTTTAATGTTCTCTAATTCAGTAGGAGTTACAAGACTTATTGTCTTGATTGTAACTCAGATTGTCTTTTGTATATCTCAAGATAATTACTTTCCAAAATATAGACACTAATATTCAAGTATAGTCATGCGCGTTTCCTTGATTGATTGAGTAACTCTATATCTACTAGTTATGCTGATGACACAAATCATATTGTTCATATTAACAAACGCATGCGTGTTGTTTATATGGTACATGGTGTTGTTTCATGCACAAGTGGGAGAAATCTTTATTGTGTGCAAGGTACAACACATAAGAATATGATTTAAAGGATTCTCTTAACTGCAAAGTAAGAGACTCACATTCTAATACACATCTAATCTAAGAAAACACTTGGTGTTGAAATTTAGTAAACGTGAGACGCAGACTAAATTCCAACAACAAGGTGAATTTCCATGTATGAGTGAGACCTACATGGATAATTTACTGTTTCTAAATTAGACTTCTATAAGAACATGTGTCAATAAGACAACTTCAAATATAATATTTGTATATTCTTAGAATGACATAAATAAATGAGGTAGTGAGTTAACTTGAAAATATTATTGAAACCAATTGATGGTGTTCATGATTACTTTAGTTATATGTTTATACTTTATTGTATAGTTATAAACATGAAGTCTTTATGCAAGACTTAGTATAATGTAAAGTAACACGTTAGCTTGTTATGTTTTTTTTAATTAAGACATATACAAGAAGCCATTGAGTTGATCAATGATTAATAACGTGTAATGGGATTATAACGGTTTATGTCTTCTTGTTGAGACATGAACATGAAGTGACTTGAGTAATAAGTACTTGGGTTATAAAGCATGCACTTGGAAATTCTATTTCATCATTAAGTTGATTTAGTTGGTAAATAGACAAGCTAAAAGATATAAGTTTATCTTTCATATTGATAGATTGTCTGACAATATGAGTTCTAATGAAATACCACAAGTTTATGGTGTGTTTAGTTAGGAGAATCAAACTCTATTGGTATTGTTTGATTAAAGATAACTATAACTTCTTTTCTTCCAAAAGTTATCAAGGTTAGAAATTGAGTATGGATTGAATATACTCAGTTAGACTCCTAGAAGATTAATAAGACGTTGTTGAATTATGAAATGTGATGAATCACATTAAGTCTTAAAATTGAAGTTCAGAATTTGTTAAGATATTTATGTGAAGGTTATTAACAAAGCATGTCAGGAACTGTCAATGTGTATTTGTAATGTCCTAAAAGAGAAAAATTGGATTGTTGCTCCAATTGCTAAGTATTTATAGATGGTCTATATATTACTAAAGGCAAGTGGGAGTTTATTACAAAATACATAATCTTCTAATAACGCACTAGTAAAAATCATGATGAGGCTTAACATGTAAATGATAAACTTCAAGATGATGGAATTATCATTCATAGATCCACTTGGATATCTTAATATGCTAAGGATTATATGATGTAGTATTACCAAATAATGAATTGGGTAAATTACTCATACTATGAATGTTATAGATGCTGTTCATGAAGATAATCAAATTTTTAAAATTTGGTTTATCTTAATTCTTAATAGTTAGAGAATGATGATGAGTTTATTCAAAGATAATGTAACCTTAGTGGTTTAAATCTTTGTATAAAACTCATATGGACAAAAATTGTACACATATCTTAATGCATGTCTTATGACAAGATTATTAATCATACTTAAACATTTAACTATGATTGAATACTCTTTCCTAAGCACATTAAAAATACGAAGATGGCAATTGTCATATTTATATGAATATGAAATTTGACGATGAATATCAAAAACTCTTTCTTGAATGATTACTTGAGCGAGGACGATAAGTAATCAAAAGGAGTTTATGAATTCAAATAAATCTTTGGAAGTGTACAGAGTGCAATAATCCATGAATGGATAAATGCATGCATCTAAGAGATTACTCTTATGTTTAATTATTAATCAATGATTTGATTTATAATTGAAATAAGATAATTTCTAAGTATTCCTGAAAGCTAGTGGGAGTATTTTGTTTGATTTACTAAATCATATAAGTTGTATAACATATAAGAAGTAACATTCCATATAAGTAAAATGTTAAGTCTTAGTTTGGAATGAAACTTTACTTTAAAGATTTAGAAAATAAAACAAACAACCTTGGAACAAAAGTTTATTATTTAATAAACATGTGCGGTATATGAATCTAATAGAATATGATATATCATTTTGAAAGACTAAATGTATATATATATTTGTAAAGATAGAACATGAATGAAATCTAAGTCTGACTAAAGGATTTTTCATGTGTATCATATTATTGTTGTATCATGCTTATATGATTTGACAATATTTGATATCCAATTAAAAGTTATTATATAACTTGTGTAATGAATATTCTAATGGAATAAGTTTGGTCTTAGAATAAATGATCCTCAATCTAGAATTGCTACTAAGATTCTAAGTATGAACAATGTGGCAAATTGTTGCGTAATTGTTATACCCTACAATAAATCTTGAAAGATTGGAAGGCATCAAACATTACACAATGGATATTAAGTTTACGGGATTCTAAAGAGCATATTGTAGTTTTAATACAATGATGCTAGTTTAATTGAGATGATACTCAATACTAGTCATGGTAGGATTTTATCCTTGTTAATGGCCATGTGAACTAGTTGTGCTCAACAAAGAGCATAGTTGCATTATACATTAAAGAATTAGAATACTTTAAACTTTAAAATGTTTGAAAGTTTGATTGTCATAAATTGGTGGTTGAGGCATATTATGTGGCTATATCAAAATAGTTGGATGTACACATACAAGAATTTTGCTAAGTGAATTCTTGAAAAACGTATTCTCAAAATTCTGATAGATCAAAGTTAGTTGAAATAATGCCTTGTCAACAAGTATGATTGTCATTACTTGAGGCATAATTGTCGACGAGTCTTTACTTGAGATAAAATTCATTAACTAGAATTATCATGCATTGATCTATTTAGTATTTGGATAAAGGACTTTAAGCAATTATTATTTAATAATGAATTAAAGTATTTAGTACGTTTGTTTTCATTAATAATAAATTGTGTCCTATATTTGCATGTTTAAATCCGTGAATAATTTATGTTATTCTAAAATTGTCCGTTGTCAATTAATGATATGGGAATATCATTAAACTAAGACAAATTTGAGTATTGGTTAGAATATACTAGAAAGTATATTGATGCGTTGTCATACCAATTTCACATGATATTCAATGAATCGAATATAGGACTTATCCCAACTAAATGATTTTACTTTATGGATCTTGTCAGTAAGTAAATCATGAATTTAGTTATCCTCAGACTTGAGATACCAGATAAGTGTCATGGATGTAGTGCATTTCTGTGAAGCAATCTACCGCTAACCGTAACTGGTAGTTATAAGGGTTGTTTTCAGAAGTGTTGCAAAGTTCATGGGTTAGTCTTGTAGTCAAGAAAGAATTTGTTCCTTCAAATTTATTTTGAAGTTTAATACTGCTGGGCCCCTCGTAGGGTTGACGAGATGTTTGCGTGCGCACGCCCAAAGTCTATCTGGAAAACGTTCAGATGTTTTGGTAATCTTGTTCAATCATAAACAACGAGAAACAGAATTGTTAATTAAAGAATGACTAAGATCCATATCTTTATTAACGTGGTATTAGTAACAAAAGGATAATAATAATAATGATGAATCATTAAAGGTTTTTCCAGGAAACCTAGCTCGAGTTGGTCTAGGGGCATTGGCGTGTTGCTAGACGCTAACCAATGTCATTACACTATTAATAAATATCCAAGTGGGAGCTGTTGGAGTTTTGGATAAATATTAATATTCGTATGACTAGAATTGAACTCGAGACCTCGGGATTGCACACATTACGAATGAGTATCAAGGAATAAATAATTAATATGTATTAAATGTTATGTATACATATTTATTATTATTAAACGCAAGGACTAACGACGTTAGTACTTAACGGGAAAAGGGACTAACGACCGTTAGACATAAATAAGTAAAACATATGTTTATGCATTATGGAAACCCAAGAAGGGTCTAGAACCCCCCTTGGGATTGTAATCGGCCGAGCAAAGGGTTTAGGGGTTCCCTAACCCTAACTTGTTCCCAAAGAATGCATAACACTATAAATACAAACACAAGGGGTCATTGTTTTGTGTCTTTGGTACACACATTATCCCAAAGTGTTTTCTTCTCCTTCTTTGCTCCTTAAACCGATCGTACATATCCCTTTAGGGTTGTAGGATCGAATTTTGTTCATCAAAATTCTTTACTTGTGTTTTTACTAGCATAACCTTGATATGGTTTAATTCGTGTGTACAAGAACGAGGTAACAACTCACTATAGTTGTTATCAAGGGATCGATTAACAAAACGGTAAGGGGTTAATCATTGATCCACATAAACCCTAATTAGGGTTCATCTTTATTGAAGGTTTAAAGTTTGGTTCTTTTTCTTGCTAGAATCAAAAGGTACGTTCCTATTATGTTTATGTTAATCTATTATGTGTTATAATTGTTCCTACACTTCCGATGTGACTACTTGATTTTAGAATAAATATATGATTGTCATGGTACATAAATTCTAACAGAAGGCAATACTAGGTTCAAGGCTGTCAAGATCGTGATCCCACCTGAGATCGTTTTTGTTTTTACAAGATCGAGATCCTAAGATTGGATCGAGATCCTACGATCATACCAATTTGTCATATTTTGTAAACAAAGGATAAACGAGTCACACTGTTTTACATTTATAGTCAACGCCAAAGATAAATTCATATAATATCTTTTTGAAAATGATGTAAATGAGCATTAGACATCCAATATGAAATGTCGTGCACCCCATATTACGCATATCAGAATCAATAAGAAAAATTACTTCTATTTAATTTAAATTAACTATTAAATGGCAAGTGTAAACTCTTACTAATAAAAAGGTATACATAAAAATCAAGAATGAAAAATATTACGAAATTACATGTTGGCTTTTAAAATACAAGAACTTCAATCAAGTGATGAGATGAAAAGAAGACTTCTATAGTTATCTCTTGGAATTTGATTTGGGGTAAATAAGACGTCACGAGTTATTGACTTATTGCTACTTGTCTATTTTCTTTGGGCTTTAGCAAAAAGATGGGCTAAAAGCCTAATCCTACAATCCTACTTACGATCCTTCCAATGCGATCCTATGACGATCATAAACGATTTTAGCTAGTGAGCATGTAAAATCCTACAATCCTACGAGTTTATAGGCGATCTTGATAGCCTTGACTAGGTAGCAGGATGCGTAAGCTTGAATTTCCAAAGTCTTATGGTTATGATGTGCAGGGATGGATGTTTAGAGTTAAGCAATTCTTCAATGTGGATAATGTACATGATGAGAATAAGGTGAAGATAGTTTCTATTCACATTTATGATAAGGCATTAATTTGGCATATCCGTTTCATTAAGACAATGGGGGAAGATGTAGCTTTGACAATATATACGGAAATAATTTTGAAAAGAATTGGAGTAGTTAATGAAGATCCAATGGCTAAATTGAAGAATCTCAAATATGAATCATCTATGAAAAAGTATCAAAGTCTGTTTTAGATGCTATTGAATAAGGTGGATATCACTGAGTCTCAATCCATTAGTATGTTCATAGCTAGTTTACCATCTACTATGGAGTTAAATGTGATAATGTTTAAGCCATGGACCTTATTAGATGCCTTTAGTTTGGCTAATTTGCAGGAGGCCACTATTGCTGTAGCCAAACATAGGTATACTCTAATTCTACCAACTCCTAAAACTACTACAAGTACTTATGTTAATAGGAATGTACCTTATCTTAATAAAGTTACTAGTAACCCTAGTTTAGCCTAGCCCGCACCTAATAGGAATCAATCATTGGTAAAAATTAATAGTGCTACACCTAGAAGGCATCTTAGTTAGAAGGAGTTTAAAGAGAAAGGAGATAACAATCTATATTTTTACTATGACCAAAAGTACATGCCATACCATAAATGTAGTGGTCGGATCTTTACTTTGGAAATTAGATGAATTGTGAAAAAGAAGAGTATGGTACAGAAGAGGAAGATGTGCATATTGGAGATAGTGATGTTATTAGTGAAATGAATCGCAAACTGATGTTAAGTGAGATCATATCCCAGTATAAACCTCACATTTCTCTTAATGCACTGGCTGGTGTTCCTATTTTTAACACCATGAGAGTGAAAGAAACCATGATAAGCAATTATTGCATATACTAATTGACTTTGGAAGTACTCATGACTTCTTGGATATAGAAATTGCTAGGAGGTTGGGGTGAAAAATGAAAAGCATCTGTCCTTTACAAGTTTAAGCAGCGGGTGGTACACAATTGTTTAGTGAGTATAAGGTAGCAAGTTTTAGGTGGACCTTGCAGGGTGTGGAATTCGAAACTGATGTTTTGCTATTACCTTTGGGTGGTTGTGAAATGGTTTTAGGGGTTCAATTATTGTCTACATTAGGAAAGATTCAATGGAACTTCCAAGAATTGATGATATATGTTGGAAGGAGATTGGTTTAGAGGGGTACTATGTAATTTGAGTTGATGTGGATGTATAGTAAGTAGCTTAGTAAACACATGTCTCTGCTAATGATATATTCCGTTACTTCTGTGTGTTGTGTGTGGCCTACTGCAAGCTTGAGTATGATGCAATGTTCTGGTGGTTGGTTTGCAACAATTGTTGGAGGAAAATGCACACATTTTTAGGTACCAAAAACACTACTTTCTCAAAAAAGTTCTGATCACATGATACCATTCAGATAGGAATCAGTTACTGTCAATATCAAGCCTTATAGGTATCCTCCAGCTCAAAAAGATAACATTGAAGCCATGGTTAAGGAATTATTGGAAATAGCAGTGGTCAGGCCTATTAACAGTTCCTTCTCGTCCTCTATAGTCATGATAAAGAAGAAGGATGGTTCTAGGGAGGATCTGCATAGATTATAGACAATTGAATAAGCACATTGTGAAAGATAAATTCCCCGATCAGTGATTAAAGAGCTTATTGTTGAGTTACAAGGAGCTCAAGTATTTTCTAAGTTGGATCTTAGGTCGTTACCATCAAATAAGGATGTGATGCGCGGGATTGCGACCACGCACTAGGGTTTTGCTTCTCAAGGGATCTTGAGAAGCTTGCAATCCCCACCAGGCAGTGTACCTGACCGATGTAGTATAGTGTAGTGGCAAGTACCGGGGGATTGATCGTTCTCTAGGGGAATAGTGTCGTTAGGATTGAAAAGCTACTCTAATAGGTCTAAGGGTGAGGGACGATTCTTTTTTGTATTTTATATTTTTAGGAAAGCAAGTAAAATTATATCGGGTTTGAAGGAGTGGGCGGAATTAGTTGCTAGTCAACTAACCCAAATAACTACAAATGCAAATAAAATAAAATAACTGAAAATAAAATGGTTGTGAAAACTAATATGGAGAGAAGTGTGTTTACTTAGATTTCATTACTCCCTAACTATCTTTTACCGGTTGATTAGTGTGTTATAATTGCGTGGATGACGGGTTGCATTCCTTAATACCAGTCGTGGGGGTGTGTACGAACTTCCCCAACTCTATAAGCTCCTACTTCACTCCTATGTCGAGCCGACTAAAAGCTCCTAACATGGGATCACTAGAATTCGCTCATGCATTAAATACAACCATATAATCGTAGTACACATCCGATCATGTTTCTTAAGACGTTCAAGCAAGTTACCGTATAGGAGGTTAGCCAGTTTTCTTAAGCCTAACATCGATAAACATTCATCCAATACAATTAATAACACACCATTCAACCAATAATTAATAGTTAGGTTTCATTAGATCTAAGCAAACACAAAGAAAACCTAGCCTAGCATGTTAAACAAAAGACAAGAACAAGATATAATTAAACAACACATAGACATATTGAATGATTAATTGATAACTAATCTTCAATGTAACATGGAAGATCTCAAGGTGAAAAACCTTGAAAAAGCTGTTAAAATTCGTATTAGGGTTTCTCCCTAAAAAGTTCCACACTAATGACTAAAAATTTTGAGAATATATATAGAAAAGCAGATATGACGGCGTCATGTTGTAGCTGTGACGCCGTCACCTCGCCGTGCTTAGGGTTTCTTGATGGCCTTCTTGACGCCGTCCCCCTTTAATCTCCCAAAATCCGTTCTGGCTTATCAAGGCTTGACGGCGTCACATCCAAGCTTGACGCCGTAAAGCGTACTATTCCAGCAGACATTAGCACTTTGTCGAATTCTTCACTTTTATGCTCCAAAAACGTCCAAAATGCTTCCTTTTCCAGAATTTCTCTCCAAAGTACCTAAAATGACAAAAGGAACGATTTAGGGTAATAATTGATCAAATAAATACGATTTAGGGCTTAAATGACCCCCGAAAAGCGGTACACTTTTCGCCTTATCAAATACCCTTACAATTGAGATTTGCTTGTCCTCAAGCAAATGCACTTTTATTCTAATCAAAATACAAGTTAGGGGTCATTTAACACTAATATAAAAGTAATTATAACAAATAATCGTTCCACTTTAATCATAACTGTTAATACAAATATTGCCTAAAAACGTTATTTATATTTTACGATCTTTGCTAAGTTTTGTTAACGACAAAGTGTAAACTTTAGTTTTTAGTAAAACATAATTTGAGTTTAAAGACTTACATAATTAGACATTTGCTACATTTACATTTCATATAAAACACAAAATTTTTATATTTTAGAATAGAAATGTCACATCCCATTTATGGTAAGTTTGTGTCAAACACATCAATATGCATTTAAGGAAAGATTGTGTGTTTGACTCACTATAAGTCTTCTTACACAAGTATGTGTTTGACTAGAAATAAGTTGATGTGACTTTAGTTGGTTTGGAATGATTTATTGCAAAACTTACTGTCAGACTTGGCGGAACCTTGGAGGTACACGGGCGGAACCCATCTGAGGGTTCCGCCATATCCGCCAGAGCTGCTGAAAGTCTTGCTATAAATACCAAGCCATTTGTTAGATTTTTCCTTTATCACTTCTCATTATATTTTACACATACATCATTCATTTAACTAATTAACATTGTCATTTGTGTGAAGTTCTCTTGTAGCAAAGAAGTTCACAAGTTCATATAAAAGTTACAAGTACTCAACACAACGTTGCAAGACTTGTTAGCTTAACATTGTATAGACTTCGTGTAGTTTATACTTCATTTGATTTTGTATATTCAAGTTGTGATCGGTTAGTATTTTAGGCCTTAAAATACATAGTGTGACGGGAGTTGTTGTACCCTTGTAAAAGAACTAACGGGAGTGGTTGTACCCTTGTAAAAGAACTCGACATCTAGCTTAGTGTCGGTAATCGTGTAAGCGACGTGTAAGGTTTTCTCCGCCTGTGAAAGGAGCTTGTTGACTAGTGAAAGAAACTCTCGAGTTGGATACTCGAGGCGTGGATGTACGGCAAGGAAAAAGAGTCCTTGTAGCCTTACCACGATAAATACTCGTGTGGTGGTTTGATCGTTTCTTTCTTTATACTTGCATATTATATATTGTCTTTGAGTTTATATCTTTGATTAAACGGAAAGTTTCAAAATATAATTAAATGAAAAACCGGTAAAACTATTCAACCCCCCTTCTAGTTTTCCACAATTGGCATCAAGAGCTACGTTACTCAAGCTTTTAAAATATATTGTGTTTTTAAACTTGAAACGATCCATGGATTTTGAAAATTACAAAGAAGGGCAATCTATGCAAAGACCACCACTTTTTGAAGCAAATGGTTTTATATATTGGAAAAACCGATTTGAAACTTACGTGAAATCTAAAGATATAGATTTATGGTATATAATCATTGATGGTGATAATGTAGCTACGAATAGTAAAGATGAAGATCAAAAGAAATTGATTGCTAAAACTAATGAAGCTAAAATGATGCTTTACAATGCTTTGCCTAAGAAAAAATATGAAAGAGTCTTTATGTGTAAAACCGCCAAAGAAATTTGGCAATCTTTAATAGTCACTCATCAAGGAAACTCACAAGTTAAGGATAACAAAATTGATCTTCTTGTTTAACAATATGAACAATTTGTTATTCCCGAAGATGAGATTATTGATAGTGCATTTGCTAGGTTTAACACTATTATTACTTCACTTAAAGCACTTGATGAATCTTTTTGTAGCAAGAATTTTGTTAGGTAATTCCTTAGAGCACTCCATCCGAAGTGGAGAGCAAAAGTGACGGCAATTGAAGAATCCAAGGATCTTTCAAGCATGTCACTTGACGAGCTAATTGGAAACCTCAAAGTTCATGAAATGGTAATGGAAAAAGATTCGGAAATAGTTAAAGGCAAGAAAGAAAA
>LBNU01027239.1:301904-316263 GCA_014162995.1 Artemisia annua | reverse complement strand
GCCCCTTTCTAAAGAGTAACTACAACACACGACCAAACTACCAACATGTTTGGAACCAAAACACTCCTGGACATTACCAAACTCCAAATTACATGTCATGGAACCCTTATGTTCTATTTTCATACTTGGATCAAGTTAATGGTATGTTTAACCAAAATGGACCCATGAGAAATTGGGGACCAAATGCTTGAGTATTTTTCATAAAATAGGTGTGCCTCAAAGTATGTTTGGAACCGGATGAATGGATTAAAGATAGCGGCTGTTCAAGGCACATGACGGGTAACAAAAGCCTCTTCTCAACATATCACAAATGTGATGGAGGTAATGTTACGTTTGGTTGTAAAGCTAAGAGCAAAATCATCGGAAAAGGTACAATCTCTCATGACTCTCTTTTTATAGATGATGTAGCTCATGTTGATAACTTAGGTTTTAATCTCCTTAGTATTAGTCAACTTTTCCATAATAAGTATAACGTCCTTTTTAGTGAAAATGGAAGTAAGATACTTAAAGATGGCATAACCATATCCAAAGGTGTTCTTAAGAACAACGTGTATGTCATGAAGATGGATCAAACATCTAGAGACAAACTTTGTCTTACTTCATTAGATGAATCTTCAACTTTATGGCATAGACGTTTAGGATACGCTAACATGAGACTTATACAAAACCACTCCTCCAAAGACCTAGTTCGAAACCTACATAAGTTGAAATATGACCAACACTTTTGTGACGCTTGCAAAGTCGGTAAACAAGTCCATAGTAGCCATAAGGCTAAAAACTTGGTTTCTACATCTAGGTGTCTAGAACTTTTGCATATGGATTTGTTCGGTCCATCCGCTATACAAAGTTATGGAGGTAACTTCTATACTTTGGTAATAGTATATGATTATTCAAGATATACTTGGACAAAATTTTTGAAAAGTAAAAACGAAGCTTTTGATCAATTTGAAATTCTAAGTAAGAAAATTCAAAATCAAGTAGGAACTTGCATTGTGTCTATTAGAACGGATCATGGCCGTGAATTTGATAATGAATTTCAATTTGGAGACTTTTGTGATAAAAATGGAATAACTCATAAATTTTCGGCTCCACGAACCCCTCAATCTAATGGTGTAGTAGAATGTAAAATCCGAACACCTCAAGAGATGAGTAGAACAATGCTTAATGAACAAAATATTCCACAAAAGTTTTGGTGTAACGCCGTTGACACATCAACTTATATTTTAAATCGTGTCTTAATAAGACCATTTTTAAACAAAACTCCATACGAACTTTATAAAGGTAAAAAGCCTACACTAGGTTATTTTAGAGTATTTGGGAGTAAATGTTTTATTCTTAACACAAAGGATTATCTCACCAAATTTGACCCAAAGTCTTATGAAGGTGTGTTTCTTGGATATTCACAAAGTAGTAAAGCTTACATTGTTTTAAACAAAGAAACCTTAAGAGTCGAGGAATTGTTGAATGTAACATTTGACGAGAGTCCACCTCCTTCTAAGACATCACCTTTGGTAGATGATGACTTAGTTGAAAGCCAAGCAATAGATAGTCAAGAGATCTTAGGTAATGACAAGGAAGATGAACTATTAAACAAAGAAATTGTCAATGTTAAAGAATATAAAAGTCATCCATTAGATGGTGTCATAGGAAACATTAACGAAAGAACACTAAGATCAAAAGTTCAAAATGAAAACAACTTCTTTTGTTTCGTGTCAACCATTGAACCGAAAAATATAAATGAAGCAATAAAAGATGAGTCATGGGTAATAGCCATGCAAGAAGAATTAAAACAATTTGTTAGGAATGATGTTTGGACATTAGTTCCTCAAACAAAGAGTCAAACAATAATTGGAACAAAATGGGTCTTTCGTAATAAAATGGATGAAAATGGTGAAGTATCTAGAAACAAAGCTAGGCTAGTAGCACAAGGTTATAATCAACAAGAAGGCATAGACTACGATGAAACGTTTGCTCCGGTAGCTAGGCTCGAGTCTATTAGAATTTTACTTGCATATGCATGCGCACACAATTTTAAACGCTTTCAAATGGACGTCAAAAGTGCATTCCTAAACGGGTTTATAAATGAAGAAGTATATGTTTCTCAACCACCGGGCTTCACCGATTTTGAAAAACCAAATCACGTTTACAAACTTAAAAAGGCTTTATACGTACTTAAGCAAGCTCCAAAAGCATGGTATGATCGACTTAAAACTTTCCTAGTTGACCATAAGTATACCATGGGCTTAGTTGATAATACTCTCTTCACTAAGAAGAAAGGTTCACATATTATCATAGTCCAAATCTATGTTGATGACATTATATTCGGATCAAATTATCAAGAATTATGCGTTGATTTCTCAAAAATCATGCATGACGAGTTTGAAATGAGTATGATGGGAGAACTCAACTTTTTCCTAGGACTCCAAATCAAACAACTAGAAGATGGTATCTTCTTTAACCAATCCAAATACATTAAGGACATGCTTAAGAAATTTGGTCTAGAAGATTCGAAATCAATCAAAACGCCCATGTCCACGGAAACAAAACTCACCAAGGATGAGGAAAGTGAATCCGTAGATAGCACTAAATATAGAGGTATGATTGGAAGTCTACTTTACCTAACGGCTAGTAGACCCGACATTATGTTTAGTGTTTGTCTATGTGCTCGTTTTCAAGAAGATCCTAAGACAACTCATCTTGAAGCTGTTAAAAGCATTTTTAGATATATTAAGGGCACTACACATTTAGGTTTATGGTATCCCAAAGGAACGGGAATGGACACCATAGTGTATGCCGACTCGGATCATGCCGGTGACTATGTTGATAGAAAAAGCACAAGTGGTACTTGTACTTTTGTTGGACATTGTCTCACCTCATGGTTCTCTAAGAAGCAAACGGCTCTCGCTATCTCAACAACGGAAGCCGAATACGTTTCGGCCAGAAAGGCATGTCAACAAGCTCTTTGGATGAAGCAAGCTCTTGTCGACTACGAAATTCAACTAAACAACATCTCCATTCTTTGCGACAACAAAGGAGCCATAGATCTTAGTAAAAATCCCGTCCAACATTCCCGAACTAAACATATCGAAATCCGTCATCACTTTCTTCGTGACAACATCCAAAAAGGAAATATCTCAATCGAGAAAGTTTCTTCCGAAGACAACATAGCCGACATTCTCACAAAACCTCTTAAACAAGAACCCTTTAACCTTCTTAGGCTAGGCTTAGGACTCATGGAACCTACATTGTAGTTCTAAACATTAGACAAAAATCACAAAAATCAAAACAAATAAATAAAAATTTTTTCTCAGCAGAGTCGGCGGAACCCTGCGACAAAACGGGCGGAACCCTCTTTTTGGTTCCGCCGTATCCGCCGACCTGCAGAACTTTTTTTCTTAGTTTATATTAAACCAAACACCCATTATCTCATAGTCTCATACCACCACTTCCAAACTGCTACTATTCACTTCACCATTCATCCACACCTACAAATTTTTGGTCCTTCCTTCATTCACATTGCTCATCAATCATTATTGTAAGTATTCTAAACATGATTACACTCCTGATATGAGTCTAGGAATTCTATTTTTGCACAAAAACAAAAACTTGGGGTTATGCATTAACTTTGGAAACTCATGCATGAAATTAGGTGTTTAACAAAACTAATCATGTTCCCCATAGTTAGGAATTGCATTCTTACTAGTTATAAACATGTTTGCTAAAACACCCCATGTTAAATTTTTGCAAAAATTTCTCACAAATAGGATAAATATTTCTCACATTGTGAATACAAAATAAAAACGTTATGTTTAAAACATCACTTGCATAATGTCTCTTGAATGCTAAAGGGAATACATAACTAATATGTATTTTCGGGTACATTCAAACGAAGATACATTGAACTAGGAGCGTTTGGGTTATCTTTTGTTTTATAACAAAACTTGCATTATAAAATGTTTTAAGCATCAAAATGAGTCAAGATAACCGCACCTCCACATTGTTTTCATATAGGCACACACTAGAACATCCACATTATTATAGTCACTAACTTAAGACTAAAATGTAAAATTTTATTTCTAGGAATCATCATGCCTCCCGTGACTCATTACGACCACAAGGACACCATTAAGTACCTACCCAAACACAACAAAACCAAAGGCCTTACCGAAGCTCAAATCAACATTTTCAAAGCCTTAGAAAAACGATATGTCCATGAGGGTAGAACCATTGACCCATCCTTCCTAGCCGGTACAAACCTACCCGCGGAACTTGCAAACATCAACTTTGATTGTCTCTTAGAAATCGATGAGCCTATTTGTCCTAGGTTTATTTTAGAATTCTATGCATCCGTCACTCTCTCCACGGATGAGTATGGTCGCATGTCTATTAATGTCACACCTCGCCAAGGCGGAAACGCGAGTGTGTAACTTCATGGATATCATCACAACACCTGGTGTCTAAATAGAGAAATACTACATGCACATAAAATAGAGCAAAGTACAAACACAACGTGTTGTAACAATACCCCAAAAGATAATAACCAAAACAAACCTCCAAAGGTATCCTCAACCAAATCAAACAAATTCATAATCCAAACATATAGACAATTCATTCTCAAATGCAACCAAAGTCTCTTCTAGTCACTTCCTTCTATCTTATCCTTAGAATGCTCACCTGAAAATGATGCTTAAAACGTCAACATAATGTTGGTGAGATTCATAGGTTTAAGACACACATTCACACTCAAGGCAACCAGTTCACTGTGATTATAAAACATAGTTGAACAAATAATATAAAGTTATCATACAAGCTACAAGTATCCATAAACCAATCTTCACACACAGGCAACCATCACACAACAGGGCAACCATCGGGCCGGAACGTGACCCCCGCTCCAAAACACATCATCAATTGGGTCGCATGCGCGAGCAGTAGGATATGCATCCTCCTAATTGGAAATCACACAACATCAATTAGGTCGCTAGCCTAATCGGAAATCACATATCACACAGCATCAATTAGGTCGCTAACCTAATCGGAAATCACATATCACACTTTCATGTACCACATAGCATTAATACGATAACATTATAAGTCCAAGCTCTTTAAACACACATAATCACAGTAACTCAACACATTTAAGACAAGCATCATTCCCATCCCAAGTTTTAAAACAAAGTAAAAATATGGGACTATGAACTCACCTTAACTCTGCAGCTTCCAACAATTCACAATCACAATCTAAACAACACACAAACAGATACACATTACATACGGCCAAGCTAAAAGCTATAACCCATGTAATATTCATATGATGGATGTCTAAGGTTCATATGATCCACCATGGATCTCCTAGACTCCATACTAAACACTAACAACCAATAACACTCACTAAATCCCTTGCACTCATAAACTCAGAAAACGCAGAATTTTAGGGTACTTTCACCCACATAAAATAATGACCAAACAAGCTTAAAAACTCACACCAAAAATTCCCCATGGTCTCTCATAAGCATACAAGCTAATCCCAGAAGCCCATGGTCTAACAACTTACACAAGTACCCATAAGAAAATCAAACTTGTTAACTATCCAGATTCGGATCTGAACGCACACCAAAAGTTTTTGATTTTATAAAAATACTTACAAAACTTTTTATCGCGAATCCTTTTCATGGGAGTCTAACATAACCTAAGACTTAACTTTCCCAGAAGGGCTAACCTTAATAACACTTTTTCATCCACTAAGCACCATAAAATGTTTACCCAAATTCTGTCCCGGTTTAACAGCTTTGACACCTTATCTCGTAAAAATCAAAAGACTAACTTCCCGACCTCAAAATCAGTCGTGGTTGGACTTTTTGAAAAGCTCTTTCTTTGAAATACAATTTAGAGTTAAAATTCGTGATCTAACTCATTACCAACTATTAAATAACTTCGTATCTTTACAGCCCTAACATTCTGTCCAAACCCTAACTCATTAACTAACGCGTTTAATGACCCAATCTCTTTACCAATCATCATAATACTATTAACCAATGATCCCAACATGTTTAACACCATTATTTTACAGAAGTTTAAAAACCCTAGATCCATCATAATTAATATTACATGAATTCCAATAATTAATCAATTAATTGAACATAGATTTTAAGAAATTTACCTTGATTCTTGATTATTGCTTCCAAATTACAAACCCTAATTTTTTTCTTCTCTTTTTCTCTCTTGGATCGACCTCAACCACCAAAAAAAACGTTTGTGGGGGTTTAGGTTTGTTTATATATTATTTATGAATAATCCTTATCATTAGGTGTTGTAATTTGGCTCAAATTTTGTTTCCTTATCCTCTTAAAATTCCCTAGTCGATTTTTATATATCATATATATATATTTTTATTTTTTTTTCTATTAAATTTATTTATTACATTCAAAACCTCATACTTTTCATATTTTATGTATTACCATATCGAAACCTAACGTCTTTCGTGATAAACCCTAAATTTACGACAAACCGGAAAATAAACATTTTCAAAACAAACTTTCCAAAAATAGAATCTCACACACTCTATAAACATATCCCATGAAAACAACCTTCTCGTAACTTACCAACGCTCAAATACTTGAACGAAGTCTCGTTACACAAAACCGCAAAACACTAAAACTACACAATTCACTTCTACACCACAAAGGTGTTCAAAATGAATTTATTGAAACTCAACACCACTCAAATCATCTCAATAACCTCACACGCAAAGGGATTTAGTACCATATTCCTACCAATCATAACTATATCATACATAACTCATACATATACCACACAAAAACACTTAATTCACACCAAACAAAGTCAAATGAATCGAGACTATAAGTCAAACCAATCTGCTAAAATCACGGTTGTCACAATTAACTTCATGACTAGTGGTCGTCAATACTCCTTCACTCTCAATGAATTTGCTCAAATCCTAGGTGTCCCAAACCGTGGTACGTGCATCTACTCCGACAAGCATACCCTCTCAACTCTTGACACACTCATTGACCGCATCCATCCCTATGATACCCCTCTTATGTCCAAGGATGAACTTCGTGACCACCTCTTCATTAGGACCAACACCACTAGGAGAACCCGTACCAGAAATGAGGTCAACAAGGACCCATATGGTATGGAACTCAATGAACTCAAGCCCCAATTCAAGAAATGGGAAGAACTCCTTAGAGCCAATGTCATTAGCACCATAGGAAAACGAGATCATATCAACGTTTGCCTTTGCTACATGCTCTACTCCTTGTCCGTTAGGCAACCCTTCAACCTTGCCTACTACATGGCCAAGAGAATGGCCGACATTCCCGTGCAAGGCACAACGGCTATGCCTTATGGAATGCTCTTGACCCGTCTCTATAGGCACATTGCTCCTATTCCTCCAACTCCTAGAGGTCTTCGCCTAGACTACTCTCTCATCCCACAAACATTTGTCCCACTTAGTGATAAGAGAGTTTACAAAACCCAAGGGAAACACCCTCATCCTCCTACTTCCTCATCATCATCTTCAATGAGTGAAGATGAGAGCTTACCCAACTCTATGCTTCCACCTCTAGAATACCTTTCACAACTTCCAACAATTCCTAATGAGTCGGCGGAGTTCAAGCAAACGAAGGGGATGTTCAAATGTCTTGGGAGGTTCCTTGGCAAGCTCAAGAAGAAGGTGTATCGTCAATGAGAGCGTGTGGGAAGGAGTGTTTGGCACTAAGTGCTATTTGAACAATTTGGTCGTTTAAACAATATGTGTTATGTATTTGTGTGTTGGTAGGATATTTGGTACTACTTGGAACTTTTATGAACTAACAATGATGCAGGTCGACAACATTTGGCATGTTGTCAAATTTTCAAGAATATGAAAAATTTCACTAAGTATAATGAAATTCGCTAGCCCCCGGTCAAAGTCCAATGGTATGCGTGTCTACATGTCCATTTTTTTGCATTTCCTAATCAGATATGTTATAAATTTTCATTTTTAAGAATTTTCAGAAAATTTGAAAATCGTCTCGACGGTCAAAACGGTGGACTGTATGCTTTTTTGGGTCTGGCGGAACCGGCGGAACCATTAACAGGGTTCCGCCAGTACAAAATTCTGGGTAAACCAGATTTGGCCCAACGGATCGGACGGAACCCTCAGAAGGGTTCCGCCCATGATGTCGTAGGGTTCCGCCAGTTGCATGCAGCTTTTTTGTTTCCCTTTTCAAAATTCCAACTTCCACACAACACCAAACCATCCTTTTTAGATAGAAATCTATTCCACATTAGTTGTTAAGATTACTAGGATCATTCTTAGCTTCTAAAACAAATAGGAAGCCATTTCCCGCCAAAAATCAAAATTTGCCATAACAAACTCAAGGAACCTTCATCCATAAGGGAAGGAACCCTCCCAAAGGATCCTTCCAATCCGTGGAACATATTCTCCCAACCAATTTGACAAGACCACTAAGCATTTAGTGCAAATCTTTGTCTTCTTACTCCATCACCTTCATTGGATTGACTTCCAATTGATTTGACAACATTCATAACTCACCCAAATCATTAGAAACCTCAATATTTGTATGGTTGAACATCAAATCCAAACACCCCTTCCAACATCTCCTCCACCCTATAAATTTAACCATCTTAGAACACTTCAAATCACACCATCACCATCATAATCCCTTCTCTTAAGCTTCTAAACCACAACTTTGACAATGACAAAGTCAACAATCACCTCTCAACCATCTCGACCCATTCGGAGAACCGCCCGCATAAGTGTGAAACCAATTTGTTCACACCACACAATCAACCTAAGTTCTTCATCTTCGGATGAATTTTCCTCACCCATCAAAAATGAACATTTTTTAAACCTTGCATCTCCAACTCCATCACCCAAGGGACCCAATGAGCTCACTACTCCACCACCAACAAAATCACCCATTGACCCAACTCCACCAAGTGCACCAATCCAAACATCCAAAACTCCATCACCACCAACACTACCTAAACTTGAACCAATGGAGTTATTTGGGTCTCCTCCAACATCACCACATCCTTTTGTACAAGATCTCAATGATCTTCCACCAAGATCAACAAATCCACCACCTTTGACAAATGAAAAACCAAGGCCATTGTTTGACCAAAATGAGCCTTTTGACCACAATCAACCACCACAACAAGAGTCACAACAACCAAAACCATTGTTGTTTCATCCAATCTTCAAAGACATCCATGGTCCTCTATATGGAGAACCTAACTTTGAAAACCATGATCACCCAACTCCACCACATTCTCAATCCCAATCCTTTGAGTCTTTCTTTCCTTCTTATGAGGAAATTCAAAGTATGGTCGAAAATCACCTCTATCAAGCAATGGAACTACAAAACACCTTGCTTGACTCCATACAAAACCCATCATCCACTCAAGAAACCAACAACAACCCACCACCACCACCATCATCAAACGACCCGTTTCCACCCACTCATCACCATGTTTGCTCACAATGTGAGCAAATGCTCAAAATAGGTGAAAATATCAAAATGTTGCTTCACCAATTTCAAGATGAAACCCGCTTTGCTATACAACACATCCTTGAGCGTTTGGATGCTCTTTCCCACCCAAACCAATCTTAGAGCAAGTTTGGAGGCCTTTTGCCCCATTTAGGAAGTGTTGAATTACTTCTACTTATAGAAGTAGGATTTTCTTTTTCTTTTATTTCTAGGTTATTTTTAATTTTTATTTTTATTTTTAGAAGTAGGATGATATTTTTCATTTCTTGTCTTTGACTTTTATAAAGTCAAATTTTACTTGGAATGACATCTTTTTCTACTATCTTATTTGCATTGTTGGTTGGTCATATATGAGTTGTGTTTGTGGTTGCTTATATTCTCATATAATGTGGTGCCTTCAAGGTTGATTATATGTCATTATCACCAACTAACCATTTTTTTGTAGGTTCAAAATCCATGTTTCCCATCTTGGCACTCCTTTTAGGGGGAGTATCGACCAAGGGGGAGCACGTGCATAATTCCGCTTCGCTACTCTTCTTTTTGTTTTGACAAAAAGGGGGAGAAGATATAAACTTTAAATGATTTTCATCACTTAAGTAAATATAACATTTTTTTTAAGTCTTAACACTAAAATTTGTGAGTTACTTAAAAACAAAGTTTATGTTTTGTCATCAACAAAAAGGGGGAGATTGTTAATACAAATATCGCCTAAAAACGTTATTTATATTTTACGATCTTTGCTAAGTTTTGTTAATGACAAAGTGTAAACTTTAGTTTTTAGTAAAACATGATTTTAGTTTAAAGTCTTGCATAACTAGACATTTGCTACATTTACATTTCATATAAAACACAACATTTTCATATTTCTTAAAATAGAAATGTCACATCCCATTTATGGTAAGTTTTGTCAACATACATTTAAGGAAAGATTGTGTGTTTGACTCAACATAGATTTCTTACACAAGGTTTGTGTGTTTGACTCACCATAGGTTTCTTACACAAGTTTTGTGTTTGACTAAGAATTTATTTGATGTGACTTTGGATGGTTTGGCAAGTTATGGCAAAACATACTGTCAGACCTGGCGGAACCCTCGTGGTACACGGGCGGAACCCTTCTGAGGGTTCCGCCGTATCCGCCAGACCTGCTGGATGTTTTGCTATAAATACCAAGCCATTTGTTAGAATTTTCTTTTATCACTTCTCATTATACTTTGCACATACACATTCATATCTTTCATCTAACCCTTTAACATCTCATTGTTGTGAAGATTCTTTTGTAGCAAAGAAGTTCACAAGTGCATATTAAGTTACAAGTATTCAACACAACGTTGCAAGACTTGTTAGCTTAGCATCGTGTAGACTTTGTGTAGTTTACACTTCATTTGATTGTGTGTTTTAAGTTGTGATCGGTTAGTATTTTAGTCCTTAAAATACATAGTGTGACGGGAGTTGTTGTACTTTTGTAAAAGAACTAACGGGAGTGGTTGTACCCTTGTAAAAGAACTCGACATCTAGCTTAGTGTCGGTAATCGTGTAAGCGACGTGTAAGGTTTTCTCTGCCGGTGAAAGGAGCTTGTTGACTAGTGAAAGAAACTCTCGAGTTGGATACTCGGGGCGTAGATGTAGGGCAAGGAAAAAGAGTCCTTGTAGCCGAACCACGATAAATACTCGTGTTGTGGTTTGATCGTTTCTCTCTTTATACTTGCATATTATATAT
Source organism: Artemisia annua (assembly GCA_014162995.1). Taxonomy (NCBI): domain Eukaryota; kingdom Viridiplantae; phylum Streptophyta; class Magnoliopsida; order Asterales; family Asteraceae; genus Artemisia; species Artemisia annua. The sequence goes on along the minus strand of LBNU01027239.1, from coordinate 305,028 downwards.
TGTCTTTGAGTTTATATCTTTGATTAAACGGAAAGTTTCAAAAGATAATTAAACGAAAAACCGGTAAAACTATTCAACCCCCCTTCCAGTTTTCCACAATAACAAGTACGGAGACTACATACTAGCACCTCACAAGTAGTGTTTAGATACTCACATCTCTCAGGTGTCATAGAATTATATCTCATAAATGAAAATTAACAATATCTCTCACTACCTGTCATAGCAAATAGATTACCATAGGCTTGGGAAAGGATCGAAAACCTTCTCCACTAGGCATAAGCACCTAAGATAAACTATCAAAGAGGGCTTTACAAAAAGGGTTGTAATGAGGTGTAGGGATATGATAAACACGGTTTTGTTGGATAAGGGATATTTTACTGGTGGTGAGTTAAAGATCTTGATTAATCACATGTACAATATGGCGTTGCTAAGCCAAGACTAGACTCGACTAACACTAATCAAAAACTAATAAAAATATAAAATAAACAAAGAAAGAAATGGGATGGTAGTCCGTATGTTTTTTCTACTTTTCTTTTTCTCATTTTTTTGTATTTTTCTTGATTTTTTCGAATTTGTTTTTTTTATTTATTTTTTTATTATTATTTTTTCATACACTCTTGCCTACCATCCAAAATAATACATCATAGGGCCCTGGTTCTCCCCTTACATTTGAACTTTTACATACTTTACAAATAACTAATCTAATGACTCGAATTAAGATAATCGAAACACTTTGAGTACTTTTAAAATATTTAGCACATATGGGGGTAATAATGTTGTTCTTCCCCATTACTCCATTACACTAGTACTTTACCTATGAGTCCCAATCGTCCCAAAATAATATGTACAAGGATATGACTCGACTTAGCAACCATGTAATCAATTAGATAATTAACTAAGGGTTTAACAAATGTTGTCACAATAATGCACTAAAGGTGAGTGCATACAAGGTAGGCTAAGATGATTTGGGTGTACATTTAAGTGGGGTGTAACAAATTCTTCTTTTAAGTAAAATGCTTAAAGTTAGAAACGAAAAGGATAGGCTCTGGAGGGTGTACTAGGGGTATCGTGTACCAAAGATGGGTACAACGCAAAGGTGTGGGAAAATTACTTGACCAATGAAGTCAATATAATTATAATACAGGTGTAGAACATGGGTTAATCCTAATGCCTTTTATCATGTAGTAAATCTAACTACACGAATGTAGTCTCACTTGTGGATTCGGGATGGTCCTATCGCAAGTTCTAGAATCTAAGTGCTACCGGTACACACATCATAGCATAAATGCTTTTCCTACCAATTCTAGGGGCGAACCTCACATATTTGGGGTGAAAAATTTTTAGTGGTACGGTTTTGTGCTAGTCATATAACTCCTATCCATGAGACGCTCATTAAGACCAAAGTTTCACTCCTATATGTTGTAAAAAAATTTTAAATTTGGCACTAAAATTACCCTAACATGTATTTCTCTCAGTTTTATTACACATCTACCATTAAACAAACAAAAATCAAGCGTAATTGCATTCTCTAAGGTATCGTAATTTACCCCCCCTTACACTTAAGATGAACATTGTCCCCAATGTTCAAATAACAAGATGTAAAAGTAAATAAGGTAAAGAATGAAATCAAATACTCCCCTGATTCGCTCGGTGGATAAAGTGGTAACATGGTTAGATCTTCTTCCAAGAAAATGGACGCTCAAAGCTTCCCTTCCGAAATATAAATCATCTTCTTGTCCAAAATAACCTGTTAAACCTGAGAAAACAAACACGAAAACCTGCATAACATCGGCGGGATAAATCTGTATAGGGATATAATGCTTGTGGAATGAATATTTTGCAGATTCTTGGAGTTTATAAGTTAGAGATTTTATAAAGCATTTTATGATTCCGGAAGAAAAACAAAACTTTCAAAAATTCCAGAAAACAGTGCCTGACGCCGTCAGACTGGGGCCTGACGCCGTCAGAGGTGATCTGACAGATTTTCATGTTAAGTTTCCGGAAAATTTTTGGAAAAACTCAATTCTTAATTCCTGGAAATCCTGCAAAATATCATTATGACTCGATACAAGCATTTGACTCAAACAATTACTAATATATATGTCAATTTAATATTGTTATGATTCATGTTTATTTGTTCTTATAAACCGATTTGGATTTCCCTTACACTTATCTTTTGCAAAATACCTTTATATGTAGTTAAGACGAAGTTAAAAACAAAATAAAGCATTTTCACAATTTTGAAACATGAATCAATAACAATAAAAATTAAACATACATACGGAAGCAAATAAAATCAAACAAACAAACAAATAAACACACAAAGCTTGGGTTGCCTCCCAAGAAGCGCTTTTCTTTATTAACGAGTCTTGTAGCTAGACTCAAAGTCGGGCTCTATTACGTGACTCCATCATTGGTCACGTCCTCTAGGTCATCCTCGGGCTTAGTCTTATATTCCGGACCTAGTTGCAAGCATTATTTATAGAAACCAATTATTTTTCTCATGACGAAGTCTACTCCTCTAAGTCTATCCTCATCATTCCGATAGTAGACCGCTTGCTTATGCTCCTTCTCAAGGTTTGACAAAAGTCGGTATTGCTCTATCTTATGTGGCATTTGGTAGGCTATCTCATTGGTCTCATCCTTGAACTTAACTACCCCTAGGGATGGGTCATAATTCATTTTAGAAGCCTCAACAAACGGCTTTCCAAAAACTACTTGAGCTAAGCATGCATCTATTACCGGGCGAATGTCCTCAACAATCACAAAGTCGGTGATATAGGTGAAATTTCCTACATACACATGTAATCCCCTGACTCTACCTACAAAATTACTTATCCATCCCTTGCTAGGAAAAATTCTAAATCCAAGCTGCTTTTTCCTAATAAAGTTGTAGTAGGCTCTAGTCATGATGTTTATTGGGGACTCGGGGTCGATGTAAGCTTTCCACACACGTATGTGACCTATATTACATGGTATGTTGAGAATGGATGGGTCGCCCATCTTAATGATTGGGTTACCTAAGAAGTTTGGTGTTTCGGGGTCATTGAATAAATCCTTATGGTACGCCCGTTCTTCCTTAGTGGGTAACCTATCGAAGTAGTCCTCTTCATTATCTACTTCT